>CM034714.1:238678-252584 GCA_020142125.1 Phrynosoma platyrhinos | reverse complement strand
GCTCGCCACAGGGCGGTATATAAATAAAAATTATTATTATTATTATTAATTATGTTGGTAAATTTATGGCCCATCCCAAACAGATCATACAAATGAAAAATATACCTTTGCTCCAACTTGCCAAAGGCCTTGGCTGAGTTAAACGGAGTTATCACGTAGGATCCACATCTCAAGGAGGCAGCATGTTGCATAACATTTAATAATCTGCAAATTGTGTCTTTAAATTGATCTTTAATAAAGCTAAACTGATTATTCTCTATATGATAGTTTTTATGGAGCCCTGGTAGTGTAGTGGTTAAATGCCTGTACTGCAGCCACTCACTCATAGACCACAAGGTTGCGAGTTCAATACTAGCCAGGGCTCAGGCTTTACTCAGGCCTGCATCTTTCCGAGGTTGCTAAAATGAGTACCCAACTGTTGGGGGGCAATGAGCTTACAGTTGTAAACCGCTTAGACATCCCATAGTGCATTATGAAGCGGTATATAAATGAAGCTGCTTTGCTTTGCTTTGCTATGGAATTTAACCTATTTGCAATAATTGCTGAAAATAAGTTGGATTCCTGATTTATTAAGGTGATGGGGTAATAAAGAATCTATGTCTTCTTGATATTATGAGGTTTTAAAATAGGTATGATCCTTGACAGCAAAGCAAATATGTGAATATTACATACAAGATGTTGTGGCTGTCCTTAATAGTACTTTCTTGCAACATAAGGAAGTCTGGGTCCATCCTACTTGACCAGTCTCTGAATGTTTTACCATTTTCATCAAAGAGCCCATGCCATTCATATTGAATAATGTTACTTTAACATGCGACATTAGTAATCAGTATATTTATTGAACAGTGGCTTTTCTGTACTCTGTTTAAAACCATGAGCTTGCCAATAACTGCAAACTGCATTAAACTTGGTCCCCTTTCAGTGATTATTGAGAGTCTGCCTGATCTTAGCTTTTTGATTCATCTTTCTGAAAGCCACATAGGTGGTCTGGGCTTGGGAGCACAGAATGGTGGAGTCACAATGTATTTTAACTTGCCTCAACCATCATATCACCCCACAAAGTTTAAACAAAATAAAATCTTGAATACTGCAAAAAAAACTTTCAGAAAATTATTGTGTGTGTTGTTGTTGTTGTTGTTTTTTTTTTTTTTTTTGTAAATAATAACATTTACTTGGGGCTTAGAGCTTTTTTCTTCTTGGTATTATTAGTACACTCTGTTTCCTTACCCATCAGGAGAGTCCAAAATTGTCTCTGCCTCTAAGAGACTCCACTTCTGTCAGTCCTTTCTCTCTTAAGAACTATCAGAGTATAAAAAGTCCTAACTTGCCCTTTGCTACAATTAAGACTTTAGTGGGGAAGCCCCATTTGTATATAATGTTAGCTTTCCTGGGGCATCTATAATTAGGCATTCTGCAGAGTTTCAGGACTTAAATCCTGAAAAGACTGGAGAGAATCATTATTAGGTATAAGATTTCCTTTGTTTTTAGCTTCACTCATTATAGCACCTCTAATCTCTTTGTTTTTAAAGCTGATAAAGAATAAGGGCAACTGTAATGTCATCTTCTTCTGTTAAGGTGTTTGGCAAGAGTTCTTTAAGGATATTTGCTATCATGGTCTCTATGGCATCTTCTTTTAGAATAATCCATAAACCTCTCAGTTTTATATCATTCCTTTTCCCTTTGTTTCCAAAATTATCAGTCTAGACTGTGTTTCGATTAAGTGCTGTGCCAGTGTCATCAACATAGAATCATTGTAGAGGTCATTTTTGGGGGGGGGGTGCTACTGGTTTGTCTCTTGTTTCGTTGTCCCATCATCCTTGTCTGCTTCTAGGGTTTGTTTGACAACTGTTAGGTTTTTGCTTCAGAAATGAGTTTTTAGAGCAAACAGATCCCTGGCTCATTCCCTTTTGCGATTTTATGTTAGATTAGTAGGAAATGCTTGGATTGTTCATATTTAGTAGAATGTCTGGGTGAGTTCTGTGGAGTTAACTAAAAAGCAGCTATTTTGGAATCCGTCATCTTGAGCCCCCCATCAGTATTTTTCTTTTAACTATTGTAAGCTGCCTTAAGTCTTAGGCTGGGAAAAAGATGGGATGTTACTGTTGTTGTTGTTATTATTATTATTATTAAAGTTTATTTCTAAAGCGCTGTAATGTACACAGCACTGTACAAATATGTAATCAAAGCATAAAATAGAAATAAAAACCTGCCAAAGGTGTACAATCTAAAAATGCAAAACAATAGGTGAAATAAAATAAAAGTTAATTAAAAGCAGGAAACAATTAAAATAGCAACATCCTCTGTCAGCCCAAATAACAGAAAGAATAAATGTATATTAAACAGTGCCTGGGAATGCCTCCCTGAACAGGGTGGTCTTTAACTTGGATTTAAAAGTAGAGAAAGAAGTAATGACCCGTGTTTGAGGGGGAATAAGGTTCCAGGAGTGAGGGGCAGCAAGAGAGTGAGGGGCGAATCCAGGATGAAGCAGTGGAGATCCTAGGTTGGGACAGCAGACCTTGAGTACTAGAACGGAGGGTACGGGTGGGAATGTAAGGAGAGAGAAGTTCAGATAGGTAAGGAGGGGCTAGCCCATGCAGGGCTTTGAAAGTTAGCAACCGAAGCTTATATTGGATACGGAAGGGAAAGGGGAGCCAGTGAAGAGAAGATAGCAAAGGGGAAACGTGGTCAAAGCGGCAAGCTTTGTTAATATTAATAGTAATATTCAAAGACATAGCCATATTAGTCTGGAAAATCAGTGTGCAAAGGGATCTTTCAGCACCTTTGAGACTAACTGAAAGATAGAAGTTGATGCATGAGCTTTTGTAGACTTGTGCCTACTTCCTCAGATGCATGTGAGGAAGTAGGCTCAAGTCTGTGAAAGCTCATGCCACCAAATTAGTCTCAAAGGTGCTGAAAGATCCCTTTGCATAATAGTAGTAATAGTGGCGGTGGTGGTGGTATGTTTTGTGCTTACATGCAAACCAGAAAAGCTCTTTTACTTTGGATCTGTGAACTTGTGCTTTTGCAGTTTTCAAAGCAGGGAAAAAGCTATGCTTAAATAAAAAATTTCATTGTGACTGTTTCCAAACTCCAAAAGTGACCTCTGACACATTTAAGATTTATTATGAGATTAGATTTCATGGACAGCTATGTCTGATGCAGTGGGCAATACTCAGAGCTTACAGTATATACAGGTTAAAATCTGAGAGGATTCTTAACTTTTCTTTTCCTTTTAGACATCAGGTGGGACTGCTGCAGCTCAGGTGGTACATACCCAACAAAGAGCAGCTACTGTGCCTGCTGCATCTGCAGAATTGGTGACAATTGCATCTACTCCTGGGGTTCGAGCTGTGACATCTGTGACAGCATCTGCTGTTGTCACCACCAACTTGACTCCAGTACAGACCCAAGCTAGATCCTTGGTTACACAAGTCACACCAGGTAATTAATGGGTTTTAATTTACATATTTTAGTATTTAAGCACATATTTCTAACTCAAAGATAACACCACTTTTAGATGTAGTAGTTTTCAAAGAAGTAACCATGGAGCTGCTACTTTGCATAAAAATGAGGAAGGAAGGAGAAGGAAAAAAGGAATATGGCAACTAGTTGGTTTTAATACTAGCTGATTTTTATTTTTGTATGAGCTTTTGTGGATAATAAATCCATTTCTTCAGTTTCAGTACAGAGTGGTAATAAATTTTCAGGTATAAAGCATATTTATACCATTGTGGATAGAATGTAACAGGATCCAGAAAGGTGCAAACCATGACTCAGGCCCTAACTTTTCAAAGGTCTGCATAATGTGATACAGGTCTTTCAGATCTCTACAGTGGTCATTTACTGTTGATGTGTAAAAGCTATGTTTGGTAAGCAATCTACTTAACAAAAGTCAGTGTTGTTGGGTTCAAAACTCTCTCTAAGAAGATTCCTTTTGTTATATGTGCAGTAGCAAGGATTCTTGTTCTCCCTACTGCACATAGGGAATTTGCAGTGTGACATCAAGCCATTGTCTTTATTCATACTTCTGCTAATAGATTGGAATTTGAAAACATAATTCAATTCAGCACTTTCTCTTTCTAATAGAAGAAAAAGTAATTTCCTACAGTTTAGGTCCATTTGTTAGCAAACCCCAATTTTTTTTTTTTAAAATGGAAATTCAGGTGGGCATCCTGTATTGCAGTTAAATACAGTAATGGTACATATTCATTATTGTGGCACTCTTGCCATGATAGTAAATATCCTGCAACCTAACTTAACAGCTGGCAATTTGGGCACAGCAGGATAATATTTCCAACCAGAGAATGAGGCTGCAACAGTTAGAAGCAGGACCATGCCATTCCTTATCGCAGCCTCATTCACTGGCAGGAGGAGGCTGGAAATATCATCCTGCTATGCTCTGACTGCCAGCTGAACAGACCACCATTGCTCAGTGCAGCTACTGGCTGTTAAGGTAGGTTTGGGAGAGAATTGAGCCAGGAAAATGTATTTAGTAAATGCTGTAAAGAGGAAGTACAGGAATACCTGGTTAATCTAAATGAATTTAAGTCTCTGGGACCTGAACTGCATCCAAGGGTATTAAAAGATCTGTCAAATGTAATCTCAGAGCCATTAGCAATAATTTGTGAGAATTCCTGGAGAACAGGAATAGTCCCAGCAGACTGGACAAGGGCAAATGTTGTCCCATTCTTCAAAAAGGGGAAAAAAGAGGATCCCAACAATTATCGTCCAGTTAGTCTGACATCAATACCAGGAAAGATTCTAGAGCAGAACATAAACAGAGAGTCTGTGAACATTTAGAAGGGAATGCCATAATCACTAAAAGTCAACATAGGTTTCTCAAAAACAAGTCATGCCAGACTAATCTGATCTCTCTTTTTTTTTTTTTTTTATAAAATTACCTGCTTAGTAGATGAAGGGAATGTGGTAGACATAGCATATCTTGATTTCAGTAAGGCTTTTGACAAGGTCCCCCATGATATTCTTGCAAACAAGATAGTAAAATGTGAGCTAGACAATACAACTATAAGGTGGATTAGTAACTGGTTGACTGACCGAACCCAAATGGTGCTCAGCAATGGCTCTTCTACATCCTAGAGAGAAGTGACCAGTGGGGTGCCACAGGGTTCGGTCCTGGGCCCAGTGCCATTCAACATCTTTATCAATGATTTGGATGAAGGAATAGGGGGCATGCTTCTCAAATTTTCAGATGACACCAAATTAGGAGGAGTAGCTAATACCCCAGAAGACAGGATCAAAATTCAAGAAGACCTTAATAGATTAGAAAGCTGGGCCAAAGCTAACAAAATGAAATTCAACACGGAGAAAAGTAAGATACTGCACTTAGGGCAGGAAAAATGAAATGCATAGATATAGGATGGGGGACACCTGGCTTAATGTGATTACGTGTGAAAGGGATCTAGGAGTCCCAGTAGAGAACAAGTTGAACATGAGTCAACAGTGTGATGCAAGAGCTAAAAAGACCAATGCAATTTTAGGCTGCATCAATTGAAGTATAGTATCTCTCGATCAAGGGAAGTAATAGTGCCACTATATTCTGCTCTGGTCAGGCCTCACCTGGAATACTGTGTCCAGTTCTGGGCACCACAATTTAAAAAGGATGTTGAAAAACTGGAGCGTGTCCAGAGGAGGGTGACTAAAATGGTGAAGGGTCTGGAAACCATGCCCTATGAGGAACGACTTAGGGAACTGGGCATGTTTAACCTGGGGAAGAGAAGGTTAAGAGGGGATATGATAGCCCTGTTTAAGTATTTGGATGGCCTTTACAGTCTCTTTCAACTCTATGATTCTATGATTTATAACTAAATTGGTGATGTTAGGGTAACAGCCTTGGCTTGTAATTTTTAACTGGCTGAACTGTATTTTTAATATGCCAAGCAATAATTTTGTGCCAAACCAAATTTTATAATTATATCAATAATATATTTAATATACCTATAGTTATAAAGTGATTTTTAACCTGTAAAGCATGCTAATTTCAGACTTTTTTCAGTTTTTCCAATACGTGTTACATTTTTTTCCTCTTTCAGTTTTCATTTCCCCCACCCCTTTTATTTTTTTATTCCTCTTTATTTCAGGAGAAAAGTCTTCATTGCCACCAACCATACATGTCTGCTGTACTCCTGATAGTTTTCAAATATTGTATCTCATTTATCCTTAACTTTGAATGGTTTGATTCAAAGTGGGGGCTGAAAGGAGAGGGAGAAGGAAGGAACTGTTCTGGATGAAAAGGGAGCATCTGAACTTATATGTGGAATGCTAGGCTAGAGTTTTTCTTTTTCTTTTTTTCTTTTGGGGGAATCTTCCAGCAGCTCCAGCCGGTGTACAGCTTTCAGGAAAGACAATCACCCCAGCTCACTTCCAGCTCCTGAGGCAGCAGCAACAGCAGCAACAACAGGCAGCAGGCCAAGTCCAAGTACCCCAGATCCAGGCCCAGGCCCAGGCTCCAGCCCAGATTAAAGCTGTAGGCAAATTATCCCAGGTAAGAAAGATACACCTTGGTTCTTACATAAATCAGGGTCTCAGAGCTGGTGGTCCACCACATGTTGGCAAATGTAGTTCCTATCAGCCTCAGTCATCCAACTACCCATTGCTTCTAGTCCTGACCTGTGCACCATCCAGTAACTTGGGGGGGTTGCAGACTGCCAGAAATAGTGTGAATTCAGTCCACTTTTAGGGTTAGGGTTAGTGCTAGGGAATCATGGGAACTGTTATTTTCCTGAGACATTGAGCTTTCTCTGTCAGACAACTCTGGTGCCACAATAAAATACAGTTCCCATGGTTCCCTAACTCTAACCCTAACCCTAAAAGTGGACTGAATTCACACTATTTCTGGCAGTCTGCAACCCCCCTTAGTTGCAAGAGCCAGCACTCTCCTATACTATTCATTGAATTGAAATACTATTCATTGAATTGAAAGCCAGTATATTTCTGAATATGTGTTGTGTTTCCCAGGAGCAGCTAATCAAGTTGCAAAAGCAGAAGCTGCAGCTTCCTCAACAGCAAGCACCACAGCCACAGGCACAATCTGGAGCCCAGCAACAAACAACTCAGGTTCAGGTGCAGCAGCAGCAGCAGCAAGCCCAGCAGCTCTCAGCTGTTGCAGCCCCAAGGCCAGGGGCAGTCCTCACTGGTACCACTGTCACAAACCTCCAAGTTGCTCGCCTTGTAAGTTACCCTTTATTCTTCAAGTGGAAGTTTTTTTTGTGAACATTAGAGATCTGCTCAGTCAGACCAAAGAGGTAACTGGTACAACAGGGATGGGGATTGTGCTGCCCTCCCTGATGTTGGATGTCAACTCACTTAATCCATTACCATTGCCTATGCAGGGGAATGCTTATGGGAGTTGCAGTCCAACGACCCCAGAAGGGCTGCATTCCCCACCCATATAATAGGGAATCATCTTTTCCACATCTGGAAAGCTCATTTATTCAACAAAGAAGAACTACTTTCTCCTTCTCCATTTGCCTCTAATATTGTATCCATCCCCCCCACTGTAACTGATACTTGAATGTGGAGGTGTTGTTTAGCTGACTTGACTCATAGCATGTAGCAGACCTCCTCTTCCTCCTCCATATAATGATCTGATTTCTGCTTTTGAAGCCAACACTGCATCTCCTAGTATAAAATTCTATTATGTTAGTTACTTATTGTGTGAAGAAGTGCTGTCTCTGTCTTCAATTCACTGCCCTTCTGTTTCATCAGGTGATTCAAGAGTTCTGTTTTATGGGAGAGAAAGAAGAAAAATCTCTCCCATTTCATGCCATGCATTACTTTATAAACTGTCATCCATGTTTTGGACTACAACTACAGTCATACTGACCCATTCTTATATTGGTTGGATTAGATGGGAGCTGTTGTCCAGAACATTAGATGAACATTGGTATGAGAGAGAATGCTTTACCACTTCTCCCTTTTGCTGTAGTTGTATGGACTTACTCATAGCTGATGTTTGAAATGGCAGAACTGGGCAACTTTGAAAGCTTAATCCAGTAGCTCCATGTTGTGGGTATGTTTAGTGATGACTTCTTTTTTGCTAGATGTGTTACTATATATTTTCTATTGCAGTAATCTTTGGTATTTATAGATGCACATGCTTTTTAAATTATATTCCTGTGATGTGGAGTTTAACTGAGAGTCAGCATTGTCACATCCTGTGAGCTTATGCTGTTGCAAAAAAGCTTCTCCAAAGTTGGAAAGATAAACATTAATTGTTCAGTGGTCAGAAGATCTTACTGCTTTAGTTGTGTATGAACCTACATTTTGTAAACATCAAATTCAAGAAAGTGTATTTTTGGAAATATGGTCAGCTTATATCAATATATATGCCTAGCTCTTGTTCATATCCTTTAATTCTCTCATTCTTTTCTGTTTATTTTCTTTTGTAATCATACTTCAGAAAACCCATTTTTTAAAATTAAAAAACAGTAGATCTTGTGGACCAGTAAGAGTTTGAACAAAGTTCAAAATAAAAAAGTAAAAAAATCACAAGATCCTAAATCTCATTCCTACATTTTTAAAAAGATGGTGAGATGGATCACCATATTCTTTAGCTTTATTTCTTAGCAGCTGGTAAGGGTTTTCAGCACTTGTAGTACAACATTTCTAAATTCTCTTCGGGTTTTGAATACTTTGTGAAGGGGGAAACTCACACCTTTTCCCTTTGCAATGGGCTCAAGAATTCTTTCCACACATGCTTCTTTATTCTTATGTAAAGAAGACAGGCACTCACACATCTTATTTTTCTGCTTCTTTATGTTAACAAAACTGTTCTTGGGACCAGTTTAAATGAATGTTTTATTTTGACTCTGTTTTACTTGGAGATCCTTGTACAATTTTGGGCTTGTGTGGAAAAACATGACCTTCCCCATAGTGAACAAATAGGCAGATCTTCCCTTATGCTTGTACAATAATCCCCAATTCCTTATTGCTTAGACTCGTGTTGCTGCTTCCCAGCTTCAAGCGCAAGGTCAGATCCAGGCCCAGACTCCGCAAGCAGCCCAGGTGGCTTTGGCAAAACCTCCAGTGGTGTCTGTTCCAGCTGCTGTGGTATCATCAGCAGGCGTTACCACACTGCCTGTTACTGTCGCTGGGATTAGTGTTGCTATTGGGCAGCCACAGAAAGCAGCAGGTATATCAAACTATTTACTGAACCTCAAGTTTGTGGGTGGGGAAAGGAAGAAAGATTTCTAGAGAAAACTGTCTCTTTCACTTTGGGTTTCTTTCCCTCTTGTGATGCCAAACAAACAAAAAAATCCCATAACTCTTTATCAGAGAATACTATCTTTGTTATTCAGAGATTGAAAAAGTTACTTTTTGGACTACATCTCCCAGCATGTGATTCTAGGAAATGGAGTCCAAGATGTTCTTTTTACAAGTTCTGTTGTACTGTGCTTATGACAATGAAGTTTTTGACAGATGGCTCTGAACATACATTGTTCAGAGAATTGGAGTTTGTAGTCCAGCATCTATGAGGGAAGAGAAAGCTGTTGATTCAGTCCTATAGCAGCTGGCTAAGGACTGGCAAAAGATCTTGGGATGAATACAAGTATACCTCAATTAACAAAGTAAATGTGTTCCTGGACATTACATCTTTAATAGAAATTTGGTACTAGAGACATAGTTCAGCAAACTTTTCATACAGAACTAACAATATACATGCATGAAATAAAACCAAGTCAGGTAAGCCTTGCATAAGTACACAAGAACATTTTGAACTTTCTAGAGACCACTTGAAAGCTTTTTCAAAACTTGAATTTGCTTTGATTTTGAGTTCCTGCATGGCAGGGGGTTGGACTGGATGGCCCTTGTGGTCTCTTCCGACTCTATTATTCTGTTATTCATCCAGATATGATTTTGTCTTTCAACAGCCTCCATTTACCATATGATTTCTATTTTGGCCAAATTCATGTATCTGTGCTTCTTCACTTCCCCCATTGTTTCTGTTTTGCTGTTCCTCCAGGAGTTCTAGAGGCAGCTGCTGTTACTTTGCCCATTGTAGGCAGGCACAGACAAGTGGAATAGGATTAGCTGAGAAATAATCCCATTCTTCCCCAGCCCAAACTTTATTGTGCTGTTTATTGCAGACATGCTGCTGTAACCTGGCAACTGAATGTCTGTGTTTCTCCAGTCCTTCACAACCCTCCCAGTGCTAATGCTGTTTAAAATAAATTTCCAGCTGGAGAAAGGACAAGGAGGAGGCACTGAGTAGAAAAGAAAGACTTTGTAAAGAGCTTCTTTGTCAGTGGCTTTGTTAACTGAGGTATGCCTATATTGCAGGAGCCTTAGTGGTGCACTGGTTAAATGCCAGTACTGCAGCCATTCACAACCACAAGTTTGTGAGTTCAATCCCAGGCAGGGCTCCAGCGTCGACTCAGCCTGGCATCCTTCTGAGGTTGCTAAAATGAGTACCCAGCTTGTTGGAGGCAGTTGGTTTCCACATTGTAAACTGCCTAGGGAATGCTTACGCGCACTGATAAGCTGTATAGAAATATATTTGCTATTGCTTGTTTTTTTTTGTTTGTTTATTTAAAATGTAAATTAGTTCATGATAAAGCAAAAATGTTTCTGTGCCAACATATTTGTAAAATAAAAGATATTAAATTACTTCAGGGACGTGTAAAACAAAGGAGCAGAACACAAATACACCACACATCAATTAAATGAGTCTCAAAAGAACTTTGGAAGAGAGACATATTTTGATATGACTCCTGAAGAAACAAAATTTGTTTATTTAATTTGGAACATTTTTATTCCTGCTCGTCTGGTGAAAAACATTTCCAGTATGAAGATCAGTAATAAGGTGCTTCCTCCCTTTAGGTTTAGCATCTAAATGCCACAATACAAAAGGAAGTAAGATGCAGAGAGAAATGAATTCTGGCATTGCTTCTGAGTTAGAAAGTTGGTATAATGATCAACTTGAATAGAAAAAGTTTAAGGAGAGTAGTTTTTGAACATTTTTGGTCTTTCAGCTAAGTCGGCCCAGTGGCTTATCTTTTCTTTTTACTGTCATCTCAGCTTGATGAAACAGCTATTGCCAGGTAACCCTTAATGGAAGAAAGCCACCTGATGGAGCAAAGCTGATAGTGACAGCCTCCCTTTTCTTCCCTCACCACAGTCTGAGAAAAGTTTCATGGAAGAGTGCTGCACCTCCTTACTTTATCCTGTGCTCAATTTGTGAGCTGCTGTCCTCATCACTTAACATAAGCTAAAAATAAGGAATATAGTCCTCCCACCATCTTTGAACAGTGAGCATCTTTGAGATGTTGTTGAAATACAGTTCTTCTCATCCTTAGCTGGAATAGCTGGTGATAAGGAATAATGGGAGTACCAGTTTGTAACATCTTGAGAAGAGAATGTTCCCCTCCATTTGGCACAGAGACATCCTACTCTAATCAGTTTGAGTTGGAAAAGGTGCAGATGTTCAGGTGGTTGCTGTGTCTGCCATGAGCATTTGAAAGCAAACGTATGCTGTGAATGATTAGGATTGCAAAGAGTGTCTTGGAACTAGCAAAACTAAGAACATTCTGTTCTGTTTTTTTGCATCTTGTGAAGGAGGACAGACAGTGGTGACCCAGATGCAGCACCTGTTGAAGCTGAAGCAACATCATCCAGCAGCCCAGCAGCAGAAAGCCATCCAGCCTCAGGTTGCCCAAGGACAGACTGCTGTTCAGCAAAAGGTATTTCCTCCCCAACCCCTCAACACTTACTGGTTTTCTTGCTTTCTGTTACATTGTTGTACAGTTCAGTTATTTATTATAAGCCCATGGAATATGCCACATTGCCATTAACCCAAATGACTGGATAACGTGGCCTATTGGTGTTGTTGCCACTTACCTAGAGATTAAAACTTTGCATCAAAACACAGCTTGTACATCCTGAAGGTATACCAGCACTTAGCCACATCCTTTGGGTCTAGGCCATCCATTGCTCTCCATGTTTTGTATGACAACTTCTACCAGCCCCAGGTAACATGTCCACTGCTCAAAGATGGTGGGATTTGCCAGCCAAAATTCCTGGAAGGTACTGAGTTGCCTGCTCTGGGTCTAACCACTATATAACACTGACTTCAGAGCTCAATGTCATGTTTTGCTGCTCCAGATAAATGCCCAGCAGGTTACCGTTCAGGCTCAACAGCAGACGTCACAGCAACAGAAAGTCTATGCTGCACAGCCAGCCCTTAAAGCACAGTTCCTACCAACGTCCATTTCTCAGGCCCAGAAACCCGGGGGAACACAACAAGTCCAGACTCAAATACAGGTACAAGTAACCTGCCTTTTTCATCTATCTGGTTGGGGGAAATCAACAGTCACAATCATACTGCAAGTACCCCTCTCCAATCCTCTTGTGCAGGATCCATATCCAGCCAGGTTGCCCCCAGATCAATCAGTGTGGCGCCCTCAGGCACTTGCTGAAAATAAAATAAAATTTAAAAAAACACCAGAATACAGGCTTTTTTTAAATTGAGAACCTCATTCCTCCCCCCCCCCCCCCCCCCATTTGTTGTTCCTAAAGGTTGCAAAGATTCCACAAGTGGTCTCACAGCAGGCAGCAGTGGCCAATATTCAGCAGGTGGTTTCAGTATCCCAGCAGGTAAGGTTCTGTGGAATGTACTTTCTAAGTAAAAGTTTCAGTTACAATTTCTGTTTATATAGATCCGTATGGCCACTTCTGACATACCTTATCATGAAGACCAGTTATCTGATACTTAGAGTTGTAAACTCACCTGTCCTCTACAGTCCTGGAGATTATGCACCCCAGAGGCTGAGGGAGCCAGATATTTTTTTATCCTGTTAATATACAGTGTATACTAATAGCAAACTTATTTTTGTAGTACTGAGCACAGTCCAAACCTAGCAGCTGAGGAATTGTCTCAGTCAACATTGTCTTTGAAAGTATCCTGTAAAAGGACCTGGTTGGTCAGTAGGCTTGGGGCAATCTTAAGGTTTGTTGAACCAGACAAAAACAAACAAATAAACGAGCAAAAATAACAGAGGAAAGAAACATGTAAGGAAGGAATAAAGACTGAACACAGCCAGTTCTGTCTTTGGAAGTATCCTATAAAAGGATATATATGGTTGATTGGCTGAAGAGTAGTATCCCATGCTACTGTGCAAGCTCCACTTGTTACTGCTCTTATTGTCAGTGCATTTACTTTATAGCCTGCACCTTGAATACAGGTGCACTCCAGTCTCCTGGCAGCTCAAAGTTCAAACTAAAAGCTGTATGTTCAACATTAAAAAGAACTTAGGAAGATGAAGCGGGTGGGACAACGACTAGAGTGCGACTAGAGTGCACCTGGCAAAAAACTCGACTCTTATCTGACATGACTCGTCATAGGAACTTTCTTCGTTCCTATCAAGAGTCAATACATGCAGCAAAGAAATCCTTCCTTTCTGCACGTATTGCATCTGCAGAGTCCTGTCTGGCAGAACTGTTTAGAGTGGTGAGGGAGCTGACATAGGCTCCACCTGTGCAGAACCCTCTACTTAACCCGACAACAGCCTGCTGCGATGTGTTTAACAAATACTTTGCATATAAAATTTCTCAGATAAGAGCCGACTTGGACACCGGGCTTATAACAGATTCGATTGATGAGGTGTCCAGTAAACCTGTTTTTGAGATTATGCTGGATCAGTTCGAGATGACGTGGACAAAATCCTTGGAAAAGTGAGGAAGATGATGCGCCTGCTCGACCCTTGCCCATCATGGTTGGTCGTCCGGGGGGGCGATACATTGATGCCCTTTCTTAAAGAGACCGTCAATGCATCCTTTAGGGAAGGAGTTGTTAAAGGAAGCGGTTGTGAGACCACTCCTGAAGAAACCTTCCCTGGACCCACTGGACCTGAAAAATTACAGACCTGTCTCACATCTTCCATTTTTGAGC
>CM034714.1:226292-238578 GCA_020142125.1 Phrynosoma platyrhinos | reverse complement strand
GCTTACAGTAGGGGCCCCTAAACCAGGTATTGGGATACAATCTCCAGTTCTAGAAGGGGTCACGCTCTCCACGGACTGTGTTCGCAGGTTGGGGGTGCTCCTAGATCTGTTGCTTCACATGACTTATCAGGTAAATGCGATGGTCAGGAGCGCCTGTTATCAGCTTCGGCAGATACATCAACTGCACCCTTACCTGGAGATAAAGGACCTAGAAACTGTAGTACATGCACTGATAACCTAACAACTCGATTTGTGTAATGCACTCTACATTACCCTTATACCTTGTTTGGAAACTACAAATGGTACAAAATATGGCAGGTTAGTCACCGGGAAATCTAGAAGGGAACATATCATACCAATTTTGAAATCCATTAACTGGCTGCCTATTGGTTTCCGAGCACAGTATAAGGTGTTGGTAATGACCTTTAAAGCCCTATATGCCCTAGGTCCAACCTGTCTAAGCGATTGCCTCCTTCCATATAATCCGCCCCACACCCTCAGATTCTCTGGAAGGAGTCTACTGCAACAAAAGAGAACCAGATTAATAGCAACCTCCCAGAGGTCTTTTTCCTTCACTGCTCCCAGACTATGGAATGCCCTGACGGAGGAGATCCGTCTAGCAACCAGCTTGGAGAATTTTTAAAAAGCCATCAAAACGGATCTCTTCTAGCAGGACTTCTGGAATAGAACAAACAGTATCCAATGTATGCCTCTCCCTCTTTTTTATGTCTTTATGTTATTTATGTTTTTATGTTTCATGTTTTATGTCTTAGACTTCTATGTTTATGTTTGTCACATTTTTTATGATCACTGATGTGAGTACGCCAGTTATTTTCAAATTTTTAGTACCATGTAATTTTAATGGGGGGGGGGGGTTAACTTGTTTTATTATGCTATTGTTGTTTGGTATGGGGTTGTTTATATATGCAATTGTTGTGAGCCGCCTTGATTGCCCAGGCAAAAGGCAGGGGGGGGTGTATAAAAATAAAGTTTACTTTACTTACTTACTTAAAAAATACAGAAAACATCATAAAACCAAATAATACAGTAGCAGCCACAAGTAAAAGAGCTAGTGTGGTGTAGTAGTTTGAGTGTTGGACTAGGACTCCAGGAGACCAGAGTTCAAATCCTGGTTCACCCATGGAAACCCACTGGTGACCTTGGGCAAATTACATCCTTTCAGCTTCAGAGGAAAGCAGTGGCAATTACCCCTGAATATATTGTGCTAAGAAAACCCCATAGTATGTTCACTGTAGGATCACATGTGTTGGAAATGACCTGAAGGCACACCACAAGCAGCAAGTAAAAAAACAAGCTAACCACCAAAGGTAGATAGAATAATACACTATTATTTTAAACTCCTGGCAGAATAAAAGGGTCTCTGGTCCTGAAAAGAAAGATTCCAGGCCTCCTTCTTAAAGAACACTTTAAAATCTGCTAACTGGGAAAGCCCCTTCATGAGATTTTACCCTGTTTACTCCAGGAGGTGAAGGGGCCCTAATAAGAATAAGAATAAGCAGCTTATGTCCCACCTTTCGAAGCACCTGTCAGGTAGAAAGTTCCTTGAAATTTTAGCAGAAGTTTCCTATTACTGTGACTGGCAGACCAGGAAGAATCTGGGCAGATGGCCATAAGCATAATTACCATAAGCACTCTCTCTCCTTTGTTAAAGGCCAGTTGGTTCCTTGGTTTTCCATGAAGCTGGGAAGAGTGGAATGGCACTCTTGACACTTCACAAGCACTCAAAATGAATCCAGTCAATTATGTGAAGAATCAATCTCGGAACATAGTCCAAGACAATGTGATGATAATGGTGAAGGACTTCCCTGACACCTGTGAAAGTTTGGGCCTTCACCTTTGGGGTGCCTTACATATGCTTCGCTGCATAGGCTACCACCACCTCCTCCTTGTGGTGCACTTCTTGGCAGGCAAGAAAGGACATACCCAGAGGGTTTGCTTTTTGCTTCCTCTCTCCAACTTCTGGGAGATGGGGTAACTACTGATACAAAGAAGTAAGCATGGTCCTCCTGAAGCTGTCCTCTCCCTTGAGCAGTTAGACTATACACAGTTAAGAATGGCACAGAGGAAGTTGTAAGAAGGCTTCTATTCTAAATAAGGAAGTTACATCAGTTTTCTGATCTCCTCCAGGTACAGTTTTAAAAATTTTAGTGTTACAGAATCATGTTTATGCCAGCATAGCAGAATTTGCTTTAATGCATGTGTCTACTATGTTTCCTAGAAAGCCTAGTGTGGTGTAGTTGTTTGAGTGTTCGACTGGGACTCTGGAGAACAGGTTCAAATCCCCATTTGGCCATGCAAACCCTAACCCCATGGTAAACACCCTCTGAACAAATCTTGCCAAGAAAACCCTGTTATAGGTTCACCTTAGAGTCATGTTAGGTCGGAAATGACTTGAAGGAACAGAACATCAATAAACAAACTATGTTTCTTATTCTACTCATATTGCACTTGGCATTCTGGTTTCAAATTGTCCATTGCAGGGAAGCTGGGATTCTAGAGCTTTTTATTCAAACCTCAAGTGTTGCTTCTTTAGAGTCAGACAAAAAGAGTAAAAAAAAATCTTTTTCACCTTGCTCATCAGTTCCCCTGTCCTGTCCTTTTAAAATTTAGCATTTAAAGTTCTAGACTTTTTAAACTTTTCTAAAGCCTCACTTGGCAAGGGACTCTTGATTCTCTATAATGATATTCTCTAGATCAAGTCTGCACAACATATGGCCCCGGGGCCACATGAGGCCCTCCAAAGGATTTTGGGTGGCCCATGAGGATGTAGAACAACTTCAAGGCTCCTCTGCCGCTTGGCTTTCTCCTGTGGAGGGGGCCAGGCAGAGGAAGAGGCGGAGGAGAATAGAATTAATACTAATTATTATTAATTAATAATAATTAATAATAACATTTAATTAAAATGTATCTGTGGTCCGAAGAAATTAGCCTATTTTAATTTTGGCCCCTACCTATTGCCAAGTTGTGCAGATCTGTTCTAGATGGTTGTTTTAATCTTTTATTCACTTGACAATGAGCCAAGGATGTATCTTGTTTACACAAACTCTCAAATGTACATAATAAAGAATAGACTAGGATTAAGGGCAAAGTAATATTATTTTACAACCAGTTTGCTAGATGCTTTGCAGATAAAATTGCTTGTGTCCATGATAAAGTAAGCAAGTGTTACAGACAAATCTGCTTGTTCTGTTAATATGGATACAGTGTGTTCTATCTGAGGATGCAAACAGGTATGTGTGCAAGTTCTTTGTGGAATTTTATTTTGTTTTGTGTTTGCTTGATTTTTAAAAAATGAAATACCTATGTAGCCTAGATATGAAATAAACAGTTGACAAGAATTTTCTCACCTTCCATGTTTGCATTCTGAAATGCAGTTGGGGCATAAGATCAGATATAGGTCTTAGGCAAATTCAGTCACAGAGTGCAGTATTTGCTGATAACCTGTCTTATTTATCTTTATTTGTTTAATTTATATCACCCTCTTTCTCCTAGCACAGGACTCAACACACGCCCTACCCTACAGCATAGAATAAAATTAAGTACATTTAACTTCCCTGCTCTTCCCCTCTCAGGTTCAAGCCCAACCACAGACTGTGACTTTGTCCCAAACGACTGCAGGCCAGCATCAAGTCCAAGTGATCCCTGCTGCCACCACTGCTACAGCTCAAGTGGTCCCACAGAAACTGATACAACAGCAAGTTGTCACAACAGCATCCCCACAGATGCAGGCCCCAGGTGTACAGAACCAAGCCCAGGCATCAGCACCATCTGACAGCCAAACTCAGCAAGCAAAAGTACAGATGAGAGCCCCTGTCAGGTTAAAGGCGCCCAGCAAGCCCAGCTGAGTCCATAATGTGACAGCTGTGATCAAAGAAGGGAGGGGAACACAGCTTTTTAAAAAAAGTTTCTACAATCTGGCAAATATGGGGCACAGTGCCTGCAAGAACCCATCTCTTTTGAATGTCTGCAGATGTTTTGTCCTGGCAGGAATAGTATAAATCTCTGTTACAGTCATAGACCAGCACAGCTGTCTTGCAGGAAAATCTCAGATGGGAAAAAATTCCAAATAAGGTTATAAGAATGGTATTGAGCCATATATAGTGTAAATATTTAATAATAGATCCCTGTGTGTTTTCACAGAAACCAAGCAATGTGGTTGCTTTCAAACATCAGTAGAAATTTGTCCACACATTATGTCAAATCATAATCACTGCAAGAGGGAAATCTATTTGGGGTGGGGGGCACAAAGAATGTCTTTCAAAGACAGTGCTCATTTGGTGGCTGACAAAACAGAGTCATCTCCCCTTGTTTAAGTGAGTTGGCATAAACCCTCTGCAAGGTGGAAGAAGAGGCTTGTTGGACATAATCCCTGCAACATTTAGCCAATAAATGTCAAGATTTTTAAATGTGTGTAATTATGAACCATATTTCAGCCTCCATTTTTGTAAGTCTTTTTTTAAAAAAAACATTTGCTAGTAGCATGTTGTTTTTTTGATGTACAGTTTTTTTAAGTACCCATCCTTACATTTTTGCTCCCATTTTTCACTGTTAAGTGAAATTTAATATCTGAAGCATGTGGTTTTCTTGGTAAATAAATACTATGTGATAATAGCTGTGTTTAACTGCTACCATCCCTGCTACCTTAATTTGTGAAAAGAAATGTTTTATTATGATTGCTGAGCAAATAGTTTGTTGTCCTTGTTTCATGTGGAGCTTCCAGTCTGGAAGTATGTAGAATTTCTACTCTTGCAATCCATTTCAACATTTAATTACTCTTCTGCTCAACAGGAAGAGAGAATGGAAAGTTTCAATCTAATTTTACAATTGTGTAAAGAAACAGATTAAATTTTGTACTGCTTTATTAAAGATAAAAGAACCCCTGATAACTGATGATTTTGGAAGCTTAATCTCCCTTACTGTATTAGAGTTGCAAAGCAACCAAGAAGCATTTTTAGAACAGCAGCTCTCCCTGCCCTTTACATTTTGGTAAATAGTTGGTTGTTTTAAATCTGGCTTGGTATGCCATAAGAACCATGGAAATACTGAGTATGTTAAGAAAAAATGGAAAGAAGTTGTCAATGGTCATTGTCCACAAAAAGAATACACATATATGCAATGGAATTGTGAGCACAGCTGGGGACACCTTCAACTTTTGTTATAACTATGGAGAATAAATAATTCTTTTTTAAAAAATATATATAATTTTTTTGGACATTGGACATTGTCCAGATTTGCTTCAGAAAAATATCCTGCCCAAAGCCTGAGGTCACATTAGGTGTCCATATTCATTTCTTGTTAATTTTGGCCTATTATCAGTCCATAGATCATTGATCTAGATTATTGATCCAGAAGAGCTTAGACAAGGAACTAGACATTTTTGCTAGAAATCCAACTTCTTCCTCCTGATTTACTTAAGTTTTCCTCCTGTTGCAACATACTATATTTTTAGAGACTCCATGTTTAACAGATATGTGCTTGCTTTAAAAACAAATCACCTCTCCATGAAGGAGGTAGCAACGGACTGGAAAGTCCCCCTCCCCCTTGCTAGTACATGGACTGCAAAATAAACTGCACAGTAAACACTACAACATGATATTGAATCCTTCCCTTCAGGAATTTCTGCAGAGCTTCCTCATAACTGGAGTGTGACTTATGCATGAATTGGTTCTTGGGGGAATCATTACACCCATCCTTTCTCCCCTTAAAATCTTTTCTTTCTAACAAAGTTTTCCTTCTAACAAAGTTTTAAGTCTTTGTGTGCAAATACAATGGGATGTAAATATACAAAATGCAAGTAAGAATACACTTTGCAGTCCCAATGTTCTTATTATGATTATGTCCACTCAAACAATATTTGTTTCCATGGACAGAGAAAGTGAAAATGAGATTTCCCCTACCTTTCTATCTCTTCTTTCTTCCCTCTTTGAAAGTGTACTAGGAAACTGGTCAAACTTGTAAACATCCTTAGGAACATGAAAAAGCATTTGTACTTGACCTGTAGGATTGTCAGGACTTGTGGTGTATCATACCTGAATGTATAATAAAGTGTACATTTTTATAACATTTGTTATTTATTTGTACCGTACTAAACTTGTGTATTTTGCATTGACCTCTTGGCTCATGCCAAAAAGCTAGCAAGCCTAATCAAGACACATGTTCTTCTGCCACTCAGTGTTCAGAGAGTTAAAGTGAAGTGAAACTTGAACTTGACTCATCATTGTTACAGTTGTTGTTCATATATATCCTGCCTTTTCCCCAGTACAGTAGAATGGGGCCTTGGTATCCGCTGGGGCAGGGATTGGCAACTTAAGGCCCATGGGCCGCACCTGGCCCGCCAACCCCCACTGACTGGCCCCCGTGCGTGCCACAACCGCCATCTTGTTTGCCAGAATGGCGGCTGCGACTCGTTTGCACATGTGCAGTACTCCTGCGCATGCGCAAATGAGCCGCGGCTGCCATTTTGGAAAACAAAATGGTGGCCGTGACTCATTTGCGCATGCGCAGTAGTGCGCATGCACAAACGAGTCGCGACTGCCATTTTGGCAAACTATGGCGGCAGCGGGGGTTGGCGGGGGCTGCGCACATGCGCATGAGCGCCGCCATTCCCCCTCCCCCCCAGCCCAGTGGAAGACCTGGGGACCAGCGACCGGCCCAAGGTAAGTAAACCTTGCCAACCCCTGTGCTGGGGTTTGGTTCCAGGGACACCCCCTCCCCCCCAGTGGATACCAAAATCTCTGGATGCTCAGGTCCCATTATATACAATGGCACAGTAAAATAGTGTCCTTGTATAAAATGGTAAAATCAAGGTTTGCCTATTGGAAACTATATTTCTTTGTGGTCTCTGCGAAGCACACAAATGGGTTTTATCTGTGCATGCGCAGCCAGATCGGAACCTTCTGGAATCACTAGGCAGAAGTTGGATTGCAACCTTTTGGCGGTAGCTCCACCCACCTGTATATAGGCCCTGCGTTCCCGCTCGCTCCTCAGTTCCTTTCATCCGCTGCTTTTGCAGCTAGCAAGGAACCTCGCTACTGGGCAGTTTACTCGATTAACGGCTTTGACCACGTTTTTGGCTTGACCACTCTTCGGATTGCGACTTTGTTCTGTTCATTTGGACTATTCACCGCTGTGATAGATTTGACTTGGACCGTTTGACGACTTTGACTTCTCTTCACGTTTTGGATTCGACGACCATGGCATCTTTCAAGCATTGCATCTCCTGCAACTCCAAATTCCCAACCTCGGACCAACACGAGGAATGTGTATTTTGTCTTGGAGACACCCACAATCTGAAATCCTACAAATTGTGCAGGAAGATGACCCCTCAAGTGCTTAAGAATAGAATGGTCAGGCTGAAGGCAACATTGTGGGAAAAGGCCTTGCAGGCTGATGCACCGGCCACGGCCTTGGCTTCGATAGCCATCTCTAAACCTTCCTCGGCCCCCGCTCGATAAAGGGGAAGGTCCAGGGAGATATCTACAAGATCATCCAGGCACGGAGAGAGCGTGAGTCCTGAGCAAATGGTTGGAAAGAGGTCCTCCAAGCGCAAACACTTGGAGCCCATTGAGGAGACTTCTCTGTCCTCCAAAAAAGCCTGTTCTGCATCCCCTGCTCATTCTCTTGAAGGGGAGCAGTCCACACCACCAAGGAGACACTCAAGATCTGGGGGGAAATCCAAAACCCCACTGTTGTCCGTTCTGCTCCTCCACTGTCTACAGTGCCTGTTCCAACTCCTACTGGCCTGTCGGGTTCGAAACCCACCACTCCGATGGTCTGCATTGACACTGAATCTGAGACCGAAATGCAACAACCTCCGGCCATGGCACCATGCTCCGTACCGCCTCCTGCTGCTTCTCCTTCTCTGGTCCGTAGGAGCTCCGGTTCCGATGATAGACCATCCCCTCACTCTGATACCGGACGGAAACAATACCAACCCGTGACAGAACCGGTCTCGGATCCATGGATCCTGAAATATCCTCAACTTGTTTATCATGAGGCCTCCAACAGCTATCTTTTGCCGGTCCAGCCAGACCAGCTACATTACATGGAGGAACAAAGGTATCGACTCCTTCCTGCTACACAGCAGCCCCTCCCTTCTTTGGTGCCGTCGCTTCCAGTCCTTCCTGCTACTCAGCAGCCCCCTTCCTCTCTGGTTCCGACGCACCGTTCCGATTCGTCTTCTTCTCCATCACCTCGACCTTCTTGGCACCGTCATCAGTCTCGGGCTTATCGAAAGCGAGGGGACGTATCTTCTTCACCCTCAACACTGCGAAGACATCATTCTACTCATCGCCATTCTTCCCCAACCAAGTGTCATCGCTCCCCATCTCCTACTCGTTCGTCTACAACTAGACACCAACAGTCAAGAGGTGAGCAAAAAAATCCCCGTCGCCCCTCATCTCCCGAATCCAGCACATCATATCGCTCCTTTTCACCAGCTCCGGAGGATGACTCTGAAGCGGATCTGGACTGGTCCCTTAGCCAGGCTCGACTGCCTCTAAACACTCAGTCCTCTTCTCCATCGGATAACGCATGCGCCTTTGCAGATATGGTCCTCCGAATGGCACGTGCTCTGGATCTTAAGATCACCCAGCTTGAGGAGGAAGAAGCTTCTGACCAGCTTGAGAAGCGAGCTCAGAGCAGGACTATTGATAGACCAGCTGTCCTGTACATGCCATCTCTCGCCAAGATTTTGAAGAGCTCTTGGGAGGTGCCAACATCTACCTCGTCCACATCGAGACTCATGGACAATTTATATTGCATTGCTGACCCTAAATCTAACTGGACGATAGATCACCCTCACCAAAATTCGGACATTGTTGAGGGTGCTCAATACACATCGACCTCTAAGTCTTCCACTTCCCCAGCAGATAAGGAGGGGAAGAAAACTGATATGCTTGCCAAAAAATCTTACTCCACCTTGGTCCTGGGACTCAAGGTGGCCAATTACGTGGGATGTATGGGTGCATACTTGCAGCACCTAATGGAGAAACTTGCCCCCATTTTGGAACACCTACCAGAAGAACATAAGCCATATGCAATTGCTCTTCAGCAGGAAGCCCATGCAGTTGGAAGACAACAAATTGTTTGTGCCCGTAATTTGACTGACTGTTCAACTAAAACCCTCTTCAATGCAATTCCTCTATGACGGCATGCATGGCTGCGTGCGGCCGATCTTACATCTCAGGCCAAAGCAACCATCGAAGATCTGCCGTTTGATCAATCAGGTCTTTTTCATAAAGAAACTGATGAGAAACTAAATTTAAAATATAAAATGAAAACCGCTGCTCGCAAGCACGCCATACAACCACCACAATCCTCAAGGCGCCGTTTTGGATTTTACCAACCAAGATCTTGGTACCCCCCAAATCAGCGTTCCTTCCAGCAGGACAATGTCCAGCCGCAAAACCAACCTTGCGGAAGACAACCTTCCCACTCTTCTTCGTCCTCTGGTCACAGACAACAACAACATCAACCGAGACAGGCCTTCCGTAAAAGGCCATTTGACAATAAAAGAAGACAAAGATTTGTTGCCGTGCACTCCATCAACCTATTTCATGGCAGACTCAGGCTCTTCTTTGACACCTGTGCCACCATCACTTCCGCTTCTTGGGTGCTTGACATTGTTAGAAGGGGTTATGCCCTTGAATTCGAAGAGCACCCACCAACTGGAGCTATTGTCATCACAAACCCTTCTGACACCCTACTCGACTCAATCTACATTCACCATCCTCGGTACCGACCCCGGCTTGGAGCCTGGACCTAGTGTTATCCTATCTGTCTACCAAGCCCTTTGAGCCAATGGCTACTACTGACATGAGACTGTTGATGTGGAAGACAGCGTTCCTCATGGCCTTGACTTCAACTCGCCGGGCTGGTGAGCTATGTGCCTTAAGGATGGACCAGCCCTATCTCTGGTTCCACAGGGACAAGGTGGTCCTCCGTACCGACATCACCTTTTTACCGAAGGTGGTTTCTGCCTTCCACATCAACCAAAACATTGTGCTATCCACCCTGGCCCCGAACCCGACCACTGAGGTCAAGCAAAGACTGCACACACTGGACGTTCATAGAGCCTTAGCTTTCTACTCGGAAAGACTCTTTGTGTGCTACTCTGAGCACAAGAAAGGACTGCCTGTCACTTTTCAAAGACTATCGAAGTGGGTGACCTCCACCATTCACTTGTGTTATGAACTGGCAGGCAAGACTCCACCGGGCCAGGTGCGTGCACACTCCACAAGGGCGGTAGCATCATCATCTGCTTTCCTGTTTGGTGTCCCCTTAGAGGATGTATGTAAGGCAGCTGTTTTGTCCCAACCAATGACTTTTATTAAGCACTACAGGTTGGTGCTGCCTTTGGGAGAGCAGTATTATTATCAGGACTGCATTGAGTTTATTTGTACAAATGTGTTTGCACTAATAATTTCATATTATGTTTGCACAAGTTTGAATGCATTGATTACTTGAATTACAATACAAGGGTATATTGATATGTTTTCTACTTGAAATAACCACGGGATAGTGCCTTATTTCTTGTTTGACACTTGAATTCTTTTTTGCAAGTTATTGCTACTTTCATTCCATTCTTGGTACTAAATGCAATTTCTGATGGGTTACATTTCAATTCCTGATGCACTTGAAATTTATGCATATGACTATTTTGATATGTCTACTTTTGATTTGATTGATTTTTGTGCCAATAAACATTTTTGTTTGCACCTGCAAGCCTTGTGTTAGGACACTCCCTCCTCCATTGACTTTAGCTTGCTAGTCTGGTTAACCCATTTGTGTGATTCGCAGAGACCATGAAGAAGGAGGACAGGTTGCTTACCTGTAACAGTATTTCTTCGAGTGGTCATCTGCGAATTCACACAAATCCCGCCCAACTTCTCCTCAGTCGTGTCCTGCTCTATTTGATAACCTTGCTGTCGCTTTTTAGCGGTGTACTTGGAACTGAGGAGCAAGCAGGAACACAAAGGCCTATATAGAGGTGGGCGGAGCTACTGCCAAAAAGTTGCAATCCAACTTCTGCCTAGTGATTCCAGAAGGTTCCAATCTGGCTGCGCATGCGCAGATAAAACCCATTTGTGTGAATTTCGCAGATGACCACTTGAAGAAATACTGTTACAGGTAAGCAACCTGTCCTTATTCATAGGGCTGTGATAAAGTGA
This sequence comes from Phrynosoma platyrhinos, assembly GCA_020142125.1. Lineage (NCBI taxonomy): Eukaryota > Metazoa > Chordata > Lepidosauria > Squamata > Phrynosomatidae > Phrynosoma > Phrynosoma platyrhinos. Next base: position 227,386 of record CM034714.1, on the reverse strand, counting down.
AGCCGTCCAGACAGTAAATAACAATAATGCTGGGTAGAACTCCAGTGAGCTGCAGTTTAAGTGGTTTGAGCGTAGGACTAAGACACACCAGGGTTTGAAACCCCTTCTGTTCAGCCCTGGAAACCCACTGGGTGACCTTGGGCAAATCACACGCTCTCAGCCTCACAGGAACGCAATGGCAAACCTCTGAACAAAACTTGCCAAGAAAAACCCAGGATAGGGTTGCCTTAGGGTCACCATAAGTTGGAAAAATGAATTGAAGGCACACAAGAAGAACTCCGGCGAGCTGCTGTTTGAACATTACATAACCCCTACTAAGCCATCCACTAAAGTTGCCTATGGTCCAAAACACACTGCAGAAATAATTTGAGTCTGCTTTAACTGCCCTGGCTAAGTGATAGGGAATCCTGGGAATTGTAGTTTATTGTGGCATCAGCGCTCTCTGACAGAGAAGGCTCAATGTCTCACAAAACTACAGCTTCCTTTTCTATGATCCCTTTCTTACTATCTCTTCCTAACCTACCTACTTGTACCTTCTACCACATATTTGACCCTCAACACTATTTTTGCTTATTTTACCTACAGTTTCCTTTCTGTACCTATAAGAAAAGAGATTAGAAAGAAAGATGACATTAGAAAGAATGGGACAAAAGAGGAGATAGAGAAAGGACCAGAAAGATTAGAGAAGGGATATAAGTAGAGGGTATAGAAGAAAGTATAAAGATGGTAGGTGAAGTGAGGGAAAGTAGGGTAATGATGGCATATGTCGATGTTTTTGGTGGTCTGTTGTTGTTTTCTTGAATATGTGAAATAGAATATTTGATGTTGTATGGTAAAGGAAAACCAATAAAAACTATTATTAAAAAAACAAAACAACAAAACTACAGCTCCCAGAATTCTCTAGTATTGAGCCAGGCCACTTAAAAGCGGTCTCAGACTGGATTAGTTCTGCAGTGTGGTTTGGCCCAAAGCTAGCTTGCCCTTCTGTTGGCTTGTTTTTTAATCCCACTCTGCACATGCTCCTTCAGCCCTGCAATGGTAAAGATACGGCCTTTCGCAACCGAGTGTTGTGGTTCCAACCCTTTCCTGTTCCC
>CM034714.1:200843-226192 GCA_020142125.1 Phrynosoma platyrhinos | reverse complement strand
CCAGCCTCTGCTTAAAGACCTCCAAGGAAAGAGACTCCACCAAAATCTTTGAGGAAGGAGTGTGTTCCATTGTCGAACCGCCCTTACTGTCAGGAAGTGTCTCCTAATGTTGAGGTGGAATCTCTTTTCCTGGAGCTTGCATCCATTGTTTCGGGTCCTAGTCTCTGGATCAGCAGAAAACAAGCTTATTCCCTCCTCAATATGACACCCCTTCAAATATTTAAACAAGGCTATCATATCACCTCTTAACCTTCTCTTCTCCAGGCTAAACATCCCCAGCTCAATAAGGTTTGCGTCCTATTAATCCTGTTTTTAGAGTTGCACCCTTCTTTTTGCAGACTTACAGCCAGCCAGCACACCTCTTCTCTCAGGGCCTTTGCAGACTGGCAGAAATAGTGCACATTAAATTGAGGCACTGCCCTGGCTCAGTGCTAGGGAATCATGGGAACTGTAGTTTATTGTGGCACCAGAGCTCTCTGACAGAGAAGGCTCAATGTCTCAGAAAAAAATACAATTCCCATGATTCCCTAGCACTGAGCCAGGGCAGTGCCTCAGTTTAAAGTGCACTATTTCTGGCAGTCTGCAAAGGCCCTCAGAAAAAAAATACATTTCCCATGATTCCCTAGCACTGAGCCAGGGCAGTTAAAGTGGACTCAATTTGCACTATTTCTGGCAGTTTGCAAAGGCCCAAAGTTATGTTCTCAGTTAAGATGGTATGGAAGGACATCCATGTAGGAAAAGGCCACTTCTTTCCTTTTGGCCATGTGGACTCTGGGAGATCAAGGCCAGGAAATAAAATTATTAACTTAATACACTTCCTCCCTTTCTCTTTTAACTGTTTTAACAGACTTTTAACTATTTTTTTTGTCCCTTCCCAACTTTCCCCCCACCCAGTCTGGGGAGAAGGAGATTGTTCTGTGTACTATACGAACTTGTAGCCGCCTCTTTGGAGCCTTGCTTGAGCAGGGAGAACTGTTTGTTGGGAAACTACCTTCAGAAGAAGAATCTCTGCAAGGTAAGGATGAATTTATGTGTAGAGAGCAGTTGGTGTGTGTATGTGAGAATGGGAATGATAGGTCGAATGGTAGGTCAAACCAATCAATTAATATTATTGATATGTGTGTGCCTCAGCCAAAATGGCACTGTCCTTGCCCAAGAAGGAGATACCATCTGTCTTGGGTAATCCCAAAGTTTTCAGAAGTAGAAAAAGAACTGGGAGGGGGAGACAAGGAGGAAACCATTAAAAGCTGGGCATACTTAGTAGCCACAGATTGTTAACTGATGCAGTGGTAGGTTTCTGAAAACTGGGAGGTGGAATGGAGTATTGTGAAGAGATCCATTCTATTAGGCTCCTCATGGTGGAGCAAAAGTTGAGATGGAAACCGTACTGCTTTTAGCTATACACTCGTCCCTCCACATTTGCGGCTTTGATTATTCACGGATTTTATTAATATGTTATCTCTAGGAATCTCTAGGTCCTCCAGTGCAACTCTGTGGTCAACTTTAACCAAAAGTCTCACTGAAGGACCTAGAGATTCCTAGGGAGAACACTCCATTAGGCATTTGTAGCCCCTGCGCAATTCTAGGGTCAGTGCCTGGCAGATGTTGACCACGATGTTGCTCATCTGGCACGAAACCTAGCACCCGCCTACTATTCCCACAGCTCTTTTCCACCCATCCAATCAACCCCCCCTTCCTACACGTTCTCACACCAGATATCATTTCCCCAGCCCAAACTCTCGCCCAGCAGCCCCCCTTCCACAAGCAAAACATTCCCAACCGTACCATCCTCCTCCCTCAGCCTTGCATTCCAGAGAACGAACTTTCTCAAAACTATCCACTGCACTATCTACTCCCATCCCCCTACCTCTAACAGCCTACAACTCACAAAAGCCTACTATGCCAGCTAACTGTCTACCTTAACTACTAACCCACATATCATCCCCTTAAAGCAACTAAGTACTTAATGTTCCCAGCAGACATCTGGCAGAACTCATGCATGCAGGCATAGTTCTGACACTGCTTGACCCAAACCACTATGCCGCACTGGCTCTATATGTCTTTTATCTTATATGATACTACATTATATTGTGTTATACCAGGGGTAGGCAACCTTTCCCCTTTAAGGGCCGAGGGACTTCAGCTCCCAGAATCCCAGGAGCTATTGGCCAACATGGGACTATTGGCCAACATGGCTGAGGCTTCTGAGAGCTGAAGTCCCTCGGCACTTAAAGGGGAAAGGTTGCCTACCCCTGTGTTATACTGTGTCATATTTTGCTATATTGTTTTGCCCATAGGCTTCAGTTAATCTGTGTCTTTTCTGTCAATGAACACATTGCTGCCCATTGAGTAATATGGGATACAACCATTCACATTTTTCCCCATCTGTTTGGAGGGGGAGCCAGAACCAGACCCCTGTGGATAGGAATGAAAAAATCTTGCCAAGAAAACCCCATGATAGGCTTGCCTTAGGGTCATGATAAGTCAGAAATTACTTGAAGGCTAACAACAACAACATCATACTATATAGGCTTTTGATCTGTGCCCTTTCTGTTTCTCACAGTATTGTTCAACATAGTCACGCTTCTTTGATTTTTTATTATTATTATTTGGATGCTTCCTACCCCTTTCTGGTTCCCAGTTGATGTTTTGCATGGGAATTGCAATCAGCTAGACTCGTTCAACAGTTTATATGACTTCTGAAAGCAGTGGGTTGTCTCGAACTTATTGTGGTGTGTCCTACACAACTGACAAGTGCCAGTTTGTTTTTGTTTACTTTTGTAAAGAAACATATTTTGCACCTTCATAGTGTAGAATGTCATTTGAACATTAAGTCTTGACAATATCAGTTAGATCCAATTGATTTCTAGATTGTAACATAACAAAATGTGGAAAAGTCAAAGAAGCGTTAATACTTTGCCAGGTACTATATCTGTTATATTCATATTCATTTCAGTGTATTTGCCACTTCCCAGCTCAGGATGCCATATGCAGTCCTGCACACTTGTCTATCTTCCCAATTTCCTTGTGAGATAGCAGAGGGCTTGAAAAGGATGGTTGATTTTTCCTCTGCCACTGCCACCTGGGGTTTGAATACAAGAGATTCTAGTCCAAGTCTACTCCATGCATACAAGGAGCAGCTTTGGTGGCAATGTGATTTTTTTTCTTGGTTACTTGTTGCTGTTTCTACAGAGTGCTTTGCTAACCACAGTTTTGACAGAGAGGACAACATTAAGATATTCATGGCAAAATGTTTCATTCTCTTAGAACACCATACCGCTGACTTGAACATTACTGTTCTTCAGCCAAGGACCTTTAAAGCATGGTGGGAATTGGTGGCCCATGGAGCATATGCAACCTTGGTGGTCCCTGTCAACCCTGAAAAACAAAATTTAGGGGTGGAGGCATTAAAAATGTGCTTTTTCTTTTTCTTTCCTTTTTTTAAAAAAAACAAAACCCTTTGGTGCCACAGTTTTACTCTAAAGCCTGTTTCGGGAGGTCCCTCCAACTTCAAAAATCAAAACATAAAAAATTGCTATAACACTACACTGAACAATAATGGAAGTGATCTAGCATGTCACTTTCTGGTTTTAACTGTGGTCCACTAAGGTTCTACCAGAGCCAAAATTGGCCCAGGAGCCCTCGGTGTATACCCATCCTGACTTCATTGTAAAACTGCTAAATTAGAACTTTTCAAAAGTGGATTTCTGACTCTAGGGCTTGAACAGCAATTAGGACTTCCTGTCCTGCCTCTTATTTTGTACAGGAAAGGGGGTATAATTTTAAAAAATGCAATGTAATATAAATCCATAATATAATTTTCAGTTTTAACTGTGTTAATTAACACCTATAATGAGACAGGAAGCCATTATATCAATCCAGACTGGAATCAGACTGGTAAATTCAGCCATCTACTTTCATTGCCAGCATGGCCGATGTTCAGAGAGAAAAACTGAGATTATTAACAAAATAGCATTTGTTCATAAACTTAATAACTATGGAGTCATGCAGAGGGGCAGGAAAAAGCAGCCAGAGGCCACTCCACCCACAATCGCCCAGGAACCGCAGCAACCACATAGTCCACCCTTAAAGCAGCTCACTGCTGCAATCCCGAACAGGCTGCTGGCAACCAGAAGCCACTCTTTCCCACCTGTCTGTTTCAGGCCATAGTTGAACTGAAAACCAGCACTGGCAAAATCCAGTTTTCCATCCATCTCTCTCTCTCTTTTTCACCCCATCTCCACTTCTCATCTTGTTTTTCAGAGAGCTACAGTGCTGAGGACAAGTACAAAATTTGGATGAGACATAGATACAATAGTTGCAGCAATTGCCTGGCACAACTGATGGGCCACAAATCTTTCCAAATCAAAGTGAGTATGTAGGGGTGACCCTATTAGGTTGTTACGGGTTTTGAAATTGTAACAGAAAAAGTTCTTTATAAACAGGATGCCTTAAGGGAGAGCTTTTTTTATTTAAAATTACATAAAACATACATGTTCTTCCACTCTTTACAATATAAAATATATAATCCCAATATGAAAACGTGTTTAACTTGACTTCCTCAGTACCTCTAGTAACGGACTTCATATCACCCAATCATCTCATTGACTTATTTTTAATACAGAGGTTTACAGTTTTCAATAAAGTATTCCCAGAGCCTAATCCACTATTATCCTCTCTTTCCTACCTACACTTTATTTCTGTTTTGATTTACAAAACTCCATGATCAGGAACCATTCTTCCTCTAATTCATTTATATCTTTCTGGTTTAAGCAACAAGTTAGTTTATCCATCTTCATCATTTCTGATAGCTTCATCCACTACTGGGATTTCCTTACTCTTCCATTGTTGTGCTATCATAGTCCTGGTGTCAGTACCAGCCAACTATGCTCCCAGAATTCAGACAGTGACCCTTGGTGTGATGAAACAACAAAATACTTTTATTGTAGAACAGGGACTAGCAAGTGTTTAGGTCAGTACTATCTGTTCCCTCTCTCCTGTCACAATATATAGACGAGTCAACTAGCCCCGCGTGTTCACAATGTAGCATTTTAATTTCTACCCAGTAATTAGTAAAACTCATCCCCCTTCTTTCCTAAATTATCGCCAAGTGAATATAACATACATTTTGTTTGATTTCTATCTGGGAACTTCAATAGAACTTCTCCCCTTTTCTCCTGAACTGTCGTCAGGTGAATATAACACATACAACGCTCAGCCTCCCCTCCCCACATCAAAACTTAAATCTTTATCCAGTACAAACAACAGGGAGTTAAATTTATACATTTTTCCAACTCAATGCATCATGACAGAACCGAACCCAATTAAGTTCTGACACCTAGCTGCAGTAATCAAATACAGCATGATACGCTAGTATTTCTTTTCAATGTGCGGCGGAGTTTTATTCATTGAAAAGGTATATTTCTGGTCTGAGTTCAAATTTTATATTTAGCATCTTTTTGATAGTCTGTTGCCAATATATTTTAAACTTCAGACAACGCTACCAAACATGGAACCATGAACCAATTGCAGCTTGACATTTCCAGCATATATTTGAGTTTGTTTTGTAGATCTTTGTGATTTTATTCAGAGTCAAATACCACCTTTGGTCCATTTTCCAGTAATTTTCTTTTAAATCTTGAGATTTAGTGATTTTTTTTTTTGTTTTGTTTTGTTTCTAGTGTATTTCCAGCTTTCCAAATCTATGATTTGGTCACAGTCCGAAGCTCATTTAGTAATCACATCTGATATCAATTCTTCTTCCATTCATAGTTTCGTAGGAATCTATATATTCTAGCTGTTTTCTTACTTTGAGAGCTTAGTAGATATTGGATTAGTGGGATATTGGATTGTTTTTATTGTACTATTTTAACTGTTGTAAGCCGCCCCGATTGCGATGCAGAGGGGCGGGTTAGAAATAAAACTTATTATTATTATTATTATTATCTAAATCCAATGTAATGCATTGGAATGCATTGGAATAAGAAGTTCATCTTAGGCAAAACCATCATCTTGATAGCTTCAATTCTCCCAGATAATGATAATTGTAGTTTATTCCAAGTGGTTAGCTCCTTTTTAATTTCTTTCCATTTAGTTTTGCAGTTATTGTCAAAGAGTTTGATGCTGGCCTAATGGCCATAATAAAGATGATTGATTGATTGAAAGAGTTTGGTGTTTTTATTTGTCAACCAAATTCCTAAATATTTAACTCTTTTTTACCTAACATTTAGATATATTTTCTATAATTTGCTCCTCCTTTTTCAGCAGATTTTTTGTTATAAGCGATGTCTTTCTCCTGTTAATTTTAAAACCAGATATTTTTCCAAAGTCATCTATCATATTAAACCATTTTGCTATTTGATGGCTGGGTTCTTCCAAAATAATTATGAGATCATTGGCAAAGGCCTTCAGTTTATATTCAAGTCCTTTAATCCTTGTATCACATATTTTCTTCTCATTCCCAATTTTATTGGCCAAAATTTCCAATATTCTCATTTTACTCAGAATTTTAAACATGCAATTCCAATTCACAATGTCAAATGCCTTCCCTGCTTCAGCAAAGATTAGGGCTAGCTTTTTGTCATTATTCCTTTCGTAGTATTCCAGAATGTCCGACACACATCTGATATTGTCTTTCATCTGTCTTGAGGGTAAAAAATCCATGTAACCCCTCAAAATTTGTTTAAATCTTTCAGCCAAAATGGTTGCTAGAATCTTATAGTCCATGTTTAATAGAGAGAGGGGTCTATAGTTTATCACTTCTTTTTCATCCTTTCCTTCTTTTGTTGAGAGAGAGCTTTTACAGGGATTAGAATGGGACAAAGAATATTGTGTCATGTGGAACATTTGGTCATCTGTGGTCTAATGCTTACTGTACAGTAGTTAAACTTTTGTCTGGATTGCTGCAGGAGACTGACAGGGCTACATGCTTTTCATCCTATATTAGGCACTCTGAACATGTCATGAAAAACATGTTCCCCCCAGCTCTTAAGTTGCTAGGTTTCTGTCTGCAGGGAGATGTTTACAGCTGTTTTATTTGAAGAGTCTTTGACTGCATTGCATAAGTCTGTATTGCCATCCTAGGATTGCCATATTGGATATGGGACAGGGCTCCTGTAACTTTAATCTGAAGACTGTGGACAAGACGGAAACTTTGTCAATTTGGATGAAAGTACATATCTGTCTTCCCCTACCTTCCAAACCCAAATCGCTAGTCACAACCAACCCCTCCTAACACAGCTCTTGCCTCCCTGGTGGAGAGTGGAAGGGATGGTGTGTGAAGGAGCATCCAACTGTTCTTGTTGCTAACACCTTTGCACCATTCCCTTGCTTTGGAGCTGGATTTGGAGTTGAGACTGTCATGGTTGCCCTGACCAACCTGCATCTGAGCATCAAAGGGGTAGTGTGACCCTGTTGGTGCTTCTAGACCTCTTAGCGTCTTTTGATACAATAGATCATGGCATCCTCTTGGATTGACTGAGTGGGTTAGGAATCGGAGGCACTGCGCTCCAGTGGTTCCATTCCTTCCTCTCGGGCAGGTCCCACAGGGTGCTGCTCAGGGATAGTCGTTCCAGTAAAAAGGAGCTCACTTGCGGTGTCCCTCAAGGAGCCATTCTGTCCCCGATGCTGTTCAACATCTATATGAAGCTGCTGGGTGAGATTATTCGGAGTCATGGGGCTTAAAAGGAGTATTGAGAGTGTTGTCTCTATTTGGGGAGATGTGCTTCAGCACCTTGAATAGCTCATTTAAAGTTCAGACCTAGACCTAGAGTGGATTTGACACGATACTGACACAGGAGCCACTGTCACTGAGTTTAAAGTTGACTTTCTTAAGAAAATAGGAATGTTGGGGTGACATCTTTACTCCCTGCTTCTCTCTACTTGTGCAAGTCATTCCACTGAGTAGTGACCCATTGTAGTGATGTTGGCATGCTGTAGACAGGAAACGTGATTTAACCATTTATCTGACTCTCTCCACTCCACTCCCTTTTTTGAAAATTAAAGGAATTTGCACTCTGTACTCTGATGAAATTTGTAGAACTGGAAGCTAAATGGCCGCTAATCAAGAACGAATGGAGTTTCAATTTCCCACGGGACCTTTTAAAAGTAAGTTGTGTGAATTCTGTTATAGGCCTCCCTTCCCCTTCCCCCTGGCGCCAGGGCCTGTAATCCATGCCAGCCTCACGGGAACTCGCTTTCCCAGCAGTGCTCAGGGCCCAGCATGTGCAATACGCGCAATACGTCAATTGGCTGTGATGGAGGGGGCAGGGCGTGTGCGCGCCTGGTCCTGAGCGCTGCTGGGAAAGCAAGTCCCCATGCAGCCGGTTGGGATTACAGGCCCTGGCGGCTCTGGCACCGGGAGTGGGGGAGGGAGGGAGGGAAGGAGGGAGGGAGAGGAGGACTTCCAACAAATATCAGAATGATGTTATTGGGGACAATGGGACTTGAATATTTTCGAAATTTAGGATTCGCAGGGGGGCGGGTGCGGGTGGAACATATCCCCCATGAATCCGGAGGGGTCACTATATTATCATTTCACCTTTTCTCTGTGCAGCGGCCCTACTATTTCCTTGTTCTTCCTGTTGCTCCAAACGTAACCTCAAAAACCCTTTTTATTGTTTTTAACATCTCTAGCAAGCCTGATCTCATTCTGAGCTTTAGGTTTTCTGACTTCCTCCCTATAAGTTCTGTCTGTTAATTTGTATTCCTCTTTGGTGATTTCCCCTTTCTTCCATGTGTTATGCGTGTCTCTTAGCTCAATGGAATGTTCTTTGATACACCCTGGTTTCTATAGATCAGGGGCAGGCAACCTTTTTGAGCCGGGGGCCAAAGCACCATAAATAAATAAATAAATAAATAAATAAATAAAAAATGAAAAAATTAAAAAATATGCATGCACATTCTCTCAGCCCTAGAAAAGTCATGGCAAAACCCATGTGGAGATTTTGCCAAGAAAACACCAAGATCAAGTAATAACAATAATCAATATCATCATTGTGGGCGGCGGGGGGCAGTGGCGGCAGGACTGGCCTGGGGCCGGTCCAAAGGCCTCAGGGGGTCGCATCCAGCCCCCGGGCCTTAGGTTGCCTGCCCCTGCTATAGATACTTCCACTTTTCTTTCTCAAATGTTTGAGGCTGAACCTACAATATCTCGCCTTTAGGAAACTCATATGTATCATGATCTCCTTTCTCTTTGAGCATTTCTGACCCTGAGATCTCCCTCAGTATTTTCCTAATATCACAGATACCAACTTTCTTGAAGTCCAAAATGTGTGTCTGACCACATTTTGCTTTCCTGAGGACCTGGTCACTCCCACCCAAGAATCCCCCTATTTTCACCCCATTCACCAGTTCATCTATGTTGGTCAGGATCTAATCCAAAATAACTGATTTCCTTGTTGCTTCCTCCACCTTTTGTACAATGAAATTGTCAGCATGGCAAATGAGGAATTTGTTAGACCTTACATCTTGACAGAATTTGACTTCCAACAAATATCAGAATGAGTGAAATCTGCCATTACTTTGATAGTCCTCCTTTTTGAATGTTTGGTCATTTATTTTAGGAAGGCATCATCCAAATCTTCAGTCTGCCTTGGGGGCCTAGAATAGATTCCCCCAATGAAATCACTGTTGTTTCTCTGCCCTTTAAATTTTCCAAAAGTCTCTCAACCTGCTCTGAAGCAGGCTCTTATGTCTCCAATTCCAATGTGCATTTTGTGTGGCTGCCTTCTCTGCTGATTTTGACAACGAAGGAAATGAATTACCATAGATCAGGAAATTTACACTCTTTCTTCTAAAGCTTAGCACCTTCTTAAAACACACTTAGGGCCTTTGCAGACTGCCAGAAATAGTGCAAATTGAGTCCACTTTAACTGGCTTGACTCAGTGCTAGGGAATCATGGGAATTGTATTTTTTTCTGAGACATTGAGCCTTCTCTGTCAGAGAAGTCTGGTGCTACATAAACTACAATAAACTACAAGAAATTAGCACTGAGTCAGGGCAGTTAAAGTGGACTCAGTTTGCACTATTTCTGGCAGTCTGCAAAGGCACTTAGGGCCTGAACAGACAGTTTGAAGCTGCCCCTTCTGAAGACAGATTGGGACCATGGCAAACACACACCGCAGCCAAAAAAGGAGCAGATAAGATCGCTCCGTTTTTGGCCGGGGAAAAGCTGGCCCTGCTGCAGCCCCATGGCGGCTTCATGATGCTCTGGCAACATGTGCCATGTAAATGGTGCACTGCTGGAGCGTCATGAAGCTGTCCACGTTTAGATGGGATGTGCAGCATCTAAACACTGTGTGCTAATGACGCCCAGAAACAGGCTTTTTTGGGCTGTCTCTTCCAACCCTTAGTTGATGCTTCAGTCTTAGCCCTCCTCATAGGTACTTAAGAGGCTAAGGAGGGGGCATGCCCCTGAAGGATGTAAATAAAAAGAGTACTGATTAAGCATTGAAGTGAGCTTGTGAGGCCTATTGTCCATCAGGACATCATCTATAGCATCCCTGATTTCCAGAACAGCTATACTGTGGAGTAGAATTTATTTTAACAATCAAGGGTTGGGTGGTAGATCTTTGCAAATGTTCCTTCCTAAGCTCTACAGATGTGGCTTTCATAGCCAGTGTTGTCAGGAATTTTCTCATTTCTTCTGCCCACTCTATTGCTGCTTCCTCTGTGGCTACAAGGCCAATTTGGCAAAAGCACTGGAATGCTGATCCCAGTGCAGGTCAAATCTGGCCATGTTTCCATTTTTAGGCAGTCTTCTTTATGGTGAGGATGCCCTTATGGACATTCTCATCAAAACTAAAGATAAAAAGAAGGCTATGCCTTCCACCCAGATGGAGTACAAAAAGTGAAACAAGTGCTCAGGTCATCCTTGTCCCTTTCAAGGATTTAAACAACTTTCAGATGTGCCTTGATGAAATCACATTTTCCCTTTAGAAACCAGCGTGGCCAATTCCACAAACCACTTTCCAAGGCAGATGCTGAGAAAAAAATGAAAAAAGTTTGTGACTCTTCCCTTCAAAGAGACAAATGGCTTTCCAGTTTTCCTCTAGATTGGGAGCATTCAAATGCAGACCTGTGGGTATTGAAGACAGTAAAAGAGTACTGCATAGAATTTGACTGTCTTCGAAAATACAATTTTCTGCATTCTCTGCTTGTAAAGCCTCCAAGATTCAATTAATAAAGCAGGCTATCTGTTATCTCTTTTAGAAGACAGTAATAGAATTTGTCCCACAGGAAGGGATATGGAATTCAGCTGAGCAAACTTGCAATATAAACTGATTAGAGCTCAGAGCAATCAGTCTGGCTCTATTACAATTTTAACACCTCAAAAGCTTTCATATGCTGTCTGGATTGATAGTGAAGTAGCGATATTACTCAGGCAGGAAAGTTCTCACTCTCTTTAGAAGGAAGCATCACTCCTCTTGAAATGGGTGGAGGAAAACATTCACTCAAGAACCAGTACATTTAGGACAGCCTGAACAAGGACATGGATTTTCTAGGCCATCAAACTCTGTCCAAGAGAGTGGAGCCTGCACACATCAGTTTTTCTCCAGCTGGAAATGTTCTTTGGCATGCTTCAGGCAGATCTCTTTACCTCAACAAATTACACCGATGCTTCACAGGATTCCACTCTCACAGAACTTGGAACATGAGCAACATTTGAAGAAAGACATAATGAAAGACTGGAGGCCAAGCAACTCCAAGTTTCCCTGGTGTTGCTTTGGCCTCTGGGTTTTCATTATGTTTTTCTTCTTTTGCTGCTCATGTCCTAGGAAAATTGGGTTTGAGAATGCTTCAGTTATTCGAGTGGCTCCTTTTTGGGCATAGAAACCATGGTTTTCCTAAATGTTAATTCTAGTGGTTCAAGAACCCTGGTCCCTCCAATAATCCCTCATGCTATTTCCAAACTGGTTCACCATGCATATCCAGGTTGGCTCTATCGAACCATCTGACATCTGAAGAGCAGACTTGCCCTCAAATTAGGCTATTTGGATAGAGTTGTAAACACCTTCTTCTCCTCTTGCTGCAACTCTGCTGTTAAAATTTATAAAACAACATGGAAGACTTTTATTTGGTGATACCATAGAAAGTCTGTAAATCACTCTAGAGCTGGTGGCCTTAAGCCAAGCACATTCCCTAGAAAGACTTCAGCTCTTATTTCTGTTTTATGTAAGCATCATTAAGGTTCCTGTTTGTTTCCATCCTCAATGCAGAACTTGCTACACTATTGTGCCCCCCTCACTATAGGTTTGATGAAGATTCTGTCTCTGGTTAGACCCAGGATTCTGGCCCAAAGTAAGCTCCCATTTTCATATCTCTTAGCCTATCATTCTCTGCTTTTTCTGACCACATCTTATATACCTATTTGAGAGGGAGCTGCAAAAACTGGATGTTCACAGAGCTCCAAAGATCTATGCCAAAAGAGTTAGGTCTTTCAGAAGGCTGGAAACTCTTTGTTTCCTTCTTACTCACCTCTCAAGGAAAGAAGGTCTCTCCTTCCATTTTAATCAGGTGGCTTAAACCTCATGGAATAACAGTTCGTTCCACCAGGTCTGCTGCCACATCAAGTGTTTATTCTACCTTGCCCGACCTCTTGGGCTACAACCTAGTCTAGTGCATCCACATTTACTGAACTTTGGAAACAGGATAAATTTGCCTCATCAAGAGGAGGTTGCTTCATCTGTTGGACTCTACTTGGAAATGTTCTTACTGCTATTCTCCTCACACACACACACACACACATTCCGTCTGAGCTTTGGTAAATCCCATTCATGATTTACCATGGCAAAGAATGGTACACTGAGAAACTTACTGTGAAGGTCCATTCTTGTCATGGAGAAGGAGACATCCAGGTCCAATATGCTTCCTTTTAATTTAATTTGTGCTTCATTTTTCCAGTATGCTTCTCAGTGTACCAGCTAGGAGTTTCTGCCTTACTTTCCCTTTTTCTGATTCCACCTTATATATGGAGCTGAGAGGAGGAGCCAGGGATCCTATCAGAAATTCTCGGCTCCAGTCATGTGAACCCCTGTCTCATCTGAGTGACACAAGCGGGTAACCTATTCATGTCAGAGTTTGCCTGGCATGATTGTCTTCATACTGCATGGTATTCGAGAGATATGCTATCTCTGAACGTGGAGGTTCAGTTTCAACTAGCAAACAGTAACAGCCTTCAAAGAGTGGGTAGGGGTGGTAGCATTGTCTGGGAAAAGAATGATGCATTGATATTTTAACTGATCATGGTTTGTGAGCTTTTAACCTGCTTTCTGTTGGCTTTTCACTAGTTGGTGGTGGAGGGCTTAATCCCAATAGAAGAGGATTCTTCTCTATTGGTTTCTCGCTTCCAAGAATACTTGGACCATGATGATGTCCGGTTCTTTGTTATGAAGATGGTGGCTGAAAACATTGGCAGTGTGATGCAGAAAGCCAAAAAGGTACCCGTTTCTGAAAAAAAGTACATCGGTGGGACCCAAAAAGAAAGGGAAAGGCAGCTTTTGTGCCTCTTGGAAGACTCCCACCTGGAAAAAAGAAGCAGTGATTGCAGCATTTGTTTAGTCAGGGAGGGGGGCTCTGCTACTTTTTTCTTTTACTTTTATTGACAGTTTACAGTTTACAAACATGGTACAAAGATGAACTGTAAAAACAGACAACAGAAACACTATTACATTTCCATGAAAGGTGCATATAAGAGGACCAAAGTTTGGAATTACTGACTAATACAGCCAAGAGGGTAAGGATTAGCACAGATGGAAGATTGACAGAGGAATTTGTATAACAAAAGAAGTCAGACATGGTTGTCTGTTAGCACCCCACCTATTTAATCTTTATATTAATAATATTGTAACTATGTTACACTGCTCAGATAATTTTCCACCTTTGAAAGGAAACAGTAAAATGACAATCCTGCTATATGCTGATGATATTGTACTGTTATCTATGGACAAAACTGAGCTGAAGAGAAACCTGAATATATTTTGAGTTTTGTCAAACAGAACATCTTAGAATAAACTACGTTGAGCTTAAAGTTATGGCTTTGGGTAAATGATCACCTAAGGACAGCTGGAATTTAGGTGGGAATAAATTAGAACAGGTCTCTTCTTTTAACTATCTGGGGAGAGAGGTGTATTTTGATGGGGAAAAAATCTTGGAAGACTCCGCTACAAAATAACAAATTAATAGCACAGAAGTCAGCTCATGCTATTTTGGATTTTCCCCCTACTCTTGCAATGACATGCTGGTAATTTCTGCATTGAAAGTGTTTCTAGGGAAAGTAGGTGCCCAAATATAATATGGCATTAAGATCTCAGGTATAAGGCATAGCAATGTGAATGACCTATTGGTCTGGGGTACTTACTGACAGTACCTGCAAGGACTCCAGCTGCATTCCTCAGGACAGAGATAAGTGTGATGTTTGTGATGTTTAATACTATTTTAAGGGGTGGGTGGGTTTTGTAACTGTACATTGGGGTATTTTATTGTTGTAAGCTGCCTCAATTGTTTCTGCAGAGGGGCGGGATAGAAATAAATATTATTGTTGTTGTTGTTATTATTATTATTGTTATTATTATTATTAGGTGTGGTATCTGGAAGCTAGGGCTCAACAGGGTCTTGGCCATGTCAGAGGACTGCTGTTTTGTGTGTGTGTGAAGAAAGGTAGCTGGGATAATTTATGTTAAGATTTATTAACATTTAAAACCCTTTCAGCAGACATTTTTTATTATACGTGGAGTTAAAAACAAGATGAGGGATTGGATTTACAAGTTGGATAATAATCAGAATTTACCTCTAATTAAATCTTGACATTCCCCCCTTATTGAAAACTTATGAAAACAAATCACATAAGAACTCAGTATTTACAAATACTGTCTCTCTGAGAACTATGTTTATTGAATTATGTTTCCAAACTACACCAATGTCATTTTTGGATGGCAGATAGAGAAACAATCCAAGAAACGTAAGACTCTTCTTCTATACTATGAGAGAGGTAGAGGATATTTCACACTATTTACATTATTGCCAGTTATGTCAAAATCACAGGAAGATTCTTGGGACAGATTTTGTCTCCCCTAGAGAAAATATGTTGGCTATTGTCAGATTGTGACCCATATAGCACATATAAAATGTGACAGTTGCTATAGACCAGAGGTAGGCAACCTTTCCCCTTTAAGGGCCGAGGGACTTCAGCTCCCAGAAGCCTCAGCCATGTTGGCCAATAGTCCCATGTTGGCCAATAGCTCCTGGGATTCTGGGAGCTGAAGTCCCTCGGCCCTTAAAGGGGAAAGGTTGCCTACGCCTGCTATAGACTGTGCAGGGGACTAATGAATTTGATTTTTTTTTCTGTGTGCGTATGTACTTTTTCTATGTATGTATTCTTTTATCCAAGGTAGAATGGCTTTCCATCAAATAAAAAATATGTGTGAATAAAATACATTAACATGACAATAATAATGTCATTTTGTTCTTTGTTGTCAGAAGAGAGAAATTCTCCCACTCTTTAATGTTTGTTCTTTCTTCCCAGAGGTGAAAGTCCACACTCTCTAGGCAAAATATTTTGAGAGACCATGTACTGGTGTGTCCCTGTTTATTTTTGTTTGTCTCTTTGCAAGGCTCCGCTTCCAGTGTACCAGAGAAATGTCTTTGCCCTTATATCATCCATCAGCATGCCAAGTAAAGACAGCGAGATGAAAAACTTCCTTGTGAAGCACAGTAAGTGAAGTGGCACAAATATTTGTTTGTGACAGTTGGAGATAATTGCACGCACCTTATCCTGTCTTCCCTGATGGGATACAAGTGCATTTAACTGTCAATAATGGATCTTACCACATTCTCTCATGGCTGGGTGTATGCAGCCTGTATGCAATCCAAGCTTATCCCACAGCTTTTCAAGGATGGGAAAATCCCGTCTTTGAAAAGCCATGGGATAAGCCCGGGTTGCATATGGGCTGCATATGCCCAGCCATGGGAGAATGCAGTAAGATCCGTTATTGACAGTTAAACATGTGTATCACATCGGGGAAAAGATGGAATAAGGCATGTGCAATAATCTCCAGTAGCTTCTTTGAAAAATTCTTAAGAAAAATGCAAATGATGAAAGTGAACATTGTTAAAATTGCAGTATAATAAAGATAGCATTTAAAAGCAACAAGGGTATCTGAATAAGCCAAGAATGCAGTCTTTGCAGCAAGGGAGCAAAGTTTTTAAGGGATTGTATAGGTCACCTTTGGGGTTATTTAATTTATTCAACACATTTTACTTTTTTCTTGGTCTGTATATGAAACTCCCTCCCCACCCCATTCATTTTCACAGTACCCCTGTTGAGTTAGGTTGAGGAGTATGGTGGTGTCTCCTTCCTTGGAGGTTTTTAAACAGGCTGGATGGCCATCTCTCGGGGGTGCTTGAGTTGTGAATTCCTGCATAGCAGGGGGTTGGACTGGATGGCCTTTGAGGTCTCTTCCAACTCTATGATTCTATGAGTTAAAGTTGGTTAGTTAGGTTGAGAGATGGTAGTTGGTTCAAGATCTCCCAGCAAACTTTATGGCTTAATCCCAATTTGAACCTGGGTTTCCTGTGGGTGTGTCCAGAACTCTAACCAGATTACAAGGCTGGTGTAGAATCACCTTTGCAGGATTACATTGATTATGTTGGGGGTAGGAGGTCGGCCACAACAGTGGTTCTGAAACCCAGGATGACACAACCATCCCCTCCCCAGCAGTCATGGCTGGTTCTGGCACTGGCACATTGAGGAATCAAATACATCTCGATACATAGGCACTTTCGCTGACTTGTGAAAGCGCTCCTTTCAGGGGCGGCGAAGGTGTGCCGCAGGATCGAGGCATGGGGATGCCTCGGTCCCGCGGCGCATCTTCCCAGGGCGGCCCATGGCCGCTAGTCTGCTTCCCCCCTAAATTAATCTATAAGCCACTTAGGAATGTCTTCTAGCTGAAGAGCACAGTAGAGTGGTTTTCAGTAAACAAAATACTGCAAATTCAAAAGCTGCCTTGAGTAGTGAGGCATGAGGAAACTGCATAGCACTTTATAGGGCCGAGGGATGGCTCAGGCAAGACAGCATGAAGTAAGGTGATTACATGAATCAGTTCAGAAGCAGGGAGATTCTGGATCCTGGGGAATACTAGCCTGGTCTTGGATAGTCTTGGATTCAAGACTATGGTAATAGACAACTTAACCATCACTGGCCTGGATAGTTGTTCTGGGAGTTTCACCCTCTCAAATCTTGTAGCTAGCTTTCTTAAAGGTCAAGTGCCTTTTTCTGAGGTGGGACCTCTATGGGAGTGAGACTCGTAGGAGTGAAACTCTAAATGAGTGTCTTCTGTTCACTGGGGAAAAGGGAGTTTAGAGTCCACTCCATGAAGTCAGAGAGCAGCAGTTTACAGTTGCTCCTCTGTTTTCACGTACTTGGTGTTCACGTCCCTCCCCGTTTGAGGGCAGCAAATGGGGGACAAAATGGGGTGTGCCTGTGGGCCATCATTCAAGCCAATGGACCTTGAATATTTGCAATTTTCCATTTTCGCGGTGTGGTGGTGGTGGTCCGGAACAAATCCCCTGCGAAAATGAAGGGGTGACTGTACTTTGCTGGGATTTAGTATATTCAGGATTTCAAATGGGGTGGGCTTACTTGAACAGCTGCATTTTCTGAGCTAAAGCTGCTGGAGAACTTCATTCAGGGCTGTAATAGCAAAGGTTCTTCAGCGATTTGGGCAGAAATTCCCGTCATCAGCTTTTAAATCCTTTAAATGGGCTATTGGAAATTGAACCTGAAACCTTCAGCAGCTGTGACACATGTATTACAACTGACATTTAGCTTTTCCCTGAAATATACTGAAAAACAAAGTGAGCCATTTAGCTAATAATTTCTCTCTTTTCCCCACTCTTAATAGCTAACCAGGAGGAATGGAAAGTATCCAAGCTGAAGGTACATCTTTTGTTTGACTGACGTTAATTATCCTTGTTTCTGCTTCTCTAGAATTTCAGATTGTAGGGGAGGGATGGGAATCATGTGGCCTTCCATAAGTTGTTGGACTGCAAATCCCAGTAGCCTTAGACCAAATAGTCAATTGTGAGGAATACTGGGAATGACAGTCCAATATCAACTGGGGGACTGTTAGATTCACAAATGCTTTTCCTCACTCCTTTCATGGTAGTGCTGCCAGCAGGATTTTTATTTGACCCAACTTGTACTTTGCTTGGTGTTGAAAGTATCATCAAGGTATTAATACAATTTTTCCTCATACATGAAGTCTCTTCTTCCATTGTGTCCCTCTACAAATGCCAGTCTCTCTCTGATTCTCTCAACCTCACTTGCATCACACCGTTCCAAACTGCAAGTCCTATTCTCACTCTCTCAACAAATCTCCATGTTTATGCCAAATAATTTGTTGCTGGACATTCCACACTTCTCAGCTACCCCTTTATTTCTGTCCCTTGATACAGCTTGTCCTATTTCATTACATTACTATAAAGAGAGACAAATTATTTTACAGTTTATTTGGCATCACAAGAAACCTGTGATAAAGCCTTAAAAAAAAACAACACCCGGTCATTCCTTGGGGGAGAGTGAAAATTGCTATGTTCAACCAGCAAGGCCATTTTATATGAAGCCCTTTTTTGTGCAAACTCAATGACTACAAGATGATTTTATATAGACTCCACTCTCCATTGATATTGCTTTCTGCTCTTCTCTTCAGGAACACAGGGTGGCCTTTGAGAGGATGTGGCTTGGATTTCTCAAGCACAAGGTGAGTACCAAAAGCATTGAAGTCCTGGGTCTTGCCTTCACTAAAACAAAACAAAAACCTGCTGTTCCCTCTTGCAGTAGTCCAAGAGTGCATGCCCTTTGACAAGGAAGGGGTTTAATTTTTTTGGCACTGGAAGCTCAGGACATCAGAGGTATCCTGTTGGGTCAGACCAAAGGCCTACTCAGTTCAGCTCATGCACAAGGAGAAAAATAATCATTACCTTAATAATAACAATTTAAATAGTTTAATTTAACTAAAACAATAACTTAATAGCTTATGTATTGTTGTATTGGCTTAAACATCCATGTTTTCTAACTGATGTGGATAAACAAAATATCTTTTAAAAAAATGTTAGACTGTCAGCCTGGTCCAGACATGAAAAACTTAAAATACTGTTCCCTGTAGCTCAGTCATCTTGTCTGCATGGCAGGGGGTTGGACTGGATGGCCCTTGTGGTCTCTTCCAACTCTATGATTCTATAAGTAAACAGTGTGATGCCGCAGCTAAAAAGGCCAATGCAATTTTAGGCTGTATTAATAGAAGTATAGTATCTAGATCAAGGGAAGTAATAGTGCCACTGTATTCTGCTTTGGTCAGACCTCACCTGGAATACTGTGTCCAGTTTTGGACACCACAATTCAAAAAGGATGTTGAGAAACTGGAATGTGTCCAGAGGAGGGTGACTAAAATGCTGAAGGGTCTAGAAACCATGCACTATGAGGAATGGCTGAGGGAACTGGGTATGTTTAGTCTGGAGAAGAGATGGTTAAGAGGGTTATAGCCCTGTTTAAATATTTGAAGGGATGTAATATTGAGGAGGGAGCAAGCTTGTTTTCTGCTGCTCCAGAGAATAGGACTTGGAACAACGGATGCAAGCTACAGGAAAAGAGATTCCACCTCAACATTAGGAGGAACTTCCTGAGAGTGAGAGCTGTTCGACAGTGGAACACACTCCCTCAGTGTGTGGTGGAGTCTCCTTCTTTGGAGGTCTTTAAGCAGAGGCTAGATGGCCGTCTGTCGGGGATGGTTTGATTTTGAGTTCCTGCATGGCAGGGGGTTGGACTGGATGGCCCTTGTGGTCTCTTCCAACTCTATGATTCTATGATAATCTGGAAAAGAAAAACAAGCTTTCCTGCTTTATTGGGTCCCAAACGATTTCTCAATTTAGAATGAATGACTCCAAAGGAATAGAATATTCTTTCTATGCCAGCAGAAGAAGCTTCCAGTTATTACTTACACTCACATGAAACAAAGCTATTCCTACAAGTTAAATACGAAATATAACTATTGGTTGGATTAATACTGGACTTTTAAAAATGATAATAATAATTTTGAAAATATAACTATACGTTATTATTCTATAATTCAGTGATTTTTATCTTTTATACTATCTGACATACAACGTGTCTTATGTACAGAAATCAAATTAAACTCAGTCACTTAAAAATAACACAACGAAGCTTGGATTCTGAGTCTGTCTTTTTCATGTATTGGTACCACTGGACGCAATTCTTATGGAACTCACTCAGTGAGTTACAATGACTTAAATATGTCAGCTTCTCCAACTCATATATTTCACTGTATGCAAAGTATTGGGGGAAAAAAAAGTAACTCCCACAGTTGAAGAATGGAGATTAAAGGTATATGAAATATATGGCCCCAAGATTTTGAAGGACTTCCATCTCTACCTTCCCCACACTTTGCATACTTAAATTTGCACTTTGCACTCTTGTTACTTAAATTGCAAGGGGTCCCAAGAGGGTGCCCACAAATTGTATTCAATGAGGAAATTAATTTAGCTCAATAATTTAGCAGCAAGAGGGCCAGGGTAACACTGGCTGGGATTTTCAGCCTGTGTTTACCGGTTCCAAAAAACTAGAACTGCAGAGTACTAAGTACAACTCAGTTTTATTATTTGAACAACAAGAGGGTTGTAACTCACTCACTCTCACACACACAGACTAAGTTATAAAAGGTAGTATTGGATAGCAAATTAAAGGATTGCAGTGGGCAATGCTTACCAGTTCCAGAAAACCAGGATCCAATCTGAAAGAAAGCTGGAAGTTGAATGTGACTCTGCTTGTTGTGTGACACAGACAGTAGTACTGAGGGGTCTTGAATCGGACAGAGTTTTTGTTTGATTCCAAACTGGACCAAAGATGGGAGTGCCCAATCTGGGATATTTATAGGCTAAACTTGTCTTGAGGCAGTTGGAGTTGATTTTCCAGGAATCCCAGAAACAATGGCATTCCCATCTGGTTGATGGTTTTTTAACTTCAGAGTTACAAAAGGAATATTTTTGGTTGATGGCAGTGACATTGACTTAATCAAGCAGTAATAAGATCAAAACAACCCCAGGGAGTTTGGGATAGGATCAGGTGTGGGTGAGTATGATGGGGCAGAAAGATTGGCTTAATGCTTTGGGCTGACAAACCTTTGTGACTTTCAAGAGGAAAGGCACATGGCAATGGGGTTGGGAAGCAGCAATATTCACAGCCATTAAGGTGCTATACAGACGGGCAGCACGCCACAGCCTCGATCCTCCCTTTTGCCACCCCTAAAAGCAGCAAAATGCCGCTCCTGTTAGGGGCAGCAAAAGGCCACCCTAAGAGCCAGCGCCGCGGCTCTTCTGCGCCCTTTCGGCACAGCGTGTCTACTCCAGCTCCTAAGTTACATGGGTTCTTTTTGCATGCTTTCAAGTCTAATGTAACCACTCAACTAGAAGTTCACTTAAAGGTCATCATGACCTTTCCAGGTTCATGCTTTTTGCCATTCCTCTAACTACTATTATAACACAAAATATTTGTACCCTCAAATAATGTGGGGTATGCAGGGTGTGCTAACACCTTCTTGGTAGACTATGCAAACTGAGGATTCTATCATATTATTTATTGCCTCCATGCAGGGGCCTTATTGAAGACATGCTGATAACCTAAACCAGGGATAGGTAAATTGCAGTCATTCAGTTGTTGCTGGTTTTAGCATTCCTCACCATTGTGTTGGCTAGGGCTAATAGGAGGGCCCCAGTTGGCAGTCCTTCTCTAAACTGTCAAGTTTAAGAGGTTCCATAGCTTTACCAAAAAGGTGTATTATTGTAGCAGTGTTTATTGGAGGGAGTATTTACAGGCCTCTCATAATCTGAAGCCTTAGTTTGTATTTTATTTAACTTGTGCATAAATCCATCACTGCCTCCTTGAGTGATTGGGTTGAACTAGCAGCACTGTTTGTGGGGAGTGGTCTCTGACTGCTTTGGGGCACTGGTGAATTGTAGATTCTGTACCCTAGGCACTTGGAAAAAAACTCACATGTGTTCCTCTTCTACTTCTTCCTCTTCAGCTACCTGGTAACCTTTACAAGAAAGTATTGGTAATACTTCATGAGTCCATTCTACCTCATATGAATGAGCCTATCCTTATGATAGACTTCCTCACAGTTGCCTACAACATAGGTAAGTAGAAAAACAACTCTATACATTTGTTGGGCATTTATGTTGTTGAACTGCCAGGCTATCTGTGGGCTTGTGCTCAACCCTTTGAAAATTGTGGGCAGTCATTGTAGGCACAGGTGCCCTCAAATGGTATCTGCCCTGGGAACTTTAGCATTCTCCTAAAGGATCCATGTTTTGTGATGTAGCCAGGCCTACATTCTTGTCTTTCCTATCTTCCATCATGGCTCCTGTTGGTCTCCCGTCCAAACACTGAACTGATCCAGATCTATAGGTTTTTGTGGGTTTTTCGGGCTGTGAGGCCATGTTCTAGAAGAATGTGGTCACATTCCAAACAAGATGTCAGCCACAGATGCAGGCAAAACATCAAGAACACATTCTTCTAGAACACAACCTCACAGCCCGAAAAACCCACAAAAACCTAGGGATGCCAGCTGTGATGGCCTTCGACTTCACATTGATCCAGATCTGCTGGATAAAGATAGCTGTGTCATATACCTTCAAGCTATGCTGTGACACAGTGATACTTTTTGGGACTGCATCATTTTGGGAAGTTTGGACAATGTGAATTTTCCCTAGATCTGAGCTTCAGTCACTCAGCATGTTAATTCTTGTGACTCTTTAACTTTTAGACCTAGAATTTTTGCCAGACAAGGGCTTAATGTTTTTTTTTTTATTTGTTTCAGTAGGCAACTCATTCACCAAATGACATTTTCATTCCCAAATGACAACTTTGCACTGTTACCCAGAGCTAAAACCTAACTGCCCAAATGGAAATCCAATTTTCTAAAATTGGTATTGTCAGACTGATCCCTAAGATAATCATATGCCAATCATTGATGTGATTAACTGATCAAGCCTTTTTACATTTTTTTTTCTAGTACAGAGTGTTGTGCAGTCATATTAATTAATAAAAAAGCCCAGTTCTAAAAAGACAGTTTTGTACATTTTTACTTAACTAGGGCTGAATCTGCACTGCTTCAACTGTCGTGGCTCAGTGGTATGGAGTCCTGGGATTTGTAATTTTTAGAGCTATTTAGCCTTCTCTGTAAGAGAACTCTGGTTCCACAATAAACTACAAATCCCAGGATTTCAAAGCATTGAGCCATGGCAGTTAAAGTAATGTCAAACTGCATTATTTATGCAGGTTGGAGAGTGCACCTCTATATACACTTCAGAGTGAACTACATTCCAATACTGGGTTTTACTTCTGAATAAAACACATAGGGATTTCATTGTTGACTAGCAGAGTTACTGCTGTTAAATCACTTTTGGTGATGACCAAGGTGGAGAATCTCTTCCAACCTAAGAGTCAGGTTCAATTTTAAAGATGTTCTCAGGGTCACATTCCAATGCTGGGCAGAGCCAAAGACAAAAGGGTAAGATCCAAAATACCAGAATATTTTAGCTTATAAGTTTTACTGTCTGTGGCTAAGTCCTTGGAGAGGGAATTCAATCTGTTTAAATAGGGGAAAAGTCTGAAAATGTTGAGAAACCACAAAATGATGATTTCATAGAGAAGGGGGCATGGCTGTCTAGGAAACCCCAAAGGGCCGGATTTGATCCCCAGGCCCTGAGGTTCCCCACCCCTGCATTTAATATCTCCCTATGCTTCTCTTACAGGTGGAGCCATCAGCCTCCTTGCCTTGAATGGATTGTTTGTCTTGATTCTCCATCATAACTTGTAAGTTCATTTGCTCCTTCAGAGTATTTTCCTGAAAGGCAATCTGAACTACCTGAAGCTTGCCTTTTGCAGTCAATTCCTGCTTTCAGATAATTCATATAAGCATTTTAAATTCATGCATTTCCACTTGGGGGGGGGGGGTTCAGATTCTGATCATAAACCTCCCTCCCCATTGTGTTAATTTTGACCACCTACAGGCAACTTGCGGGAACCATTGTTTAGCATTCTAAAAATGAATTTAGCTCCCCACTCACTCTTGTTACTCCACCTTTCTTCTCTTCTCTCACAAGGGATTGGAAGAGTCTGCTGCTTTCATTTTCTCTGAAGATGGACAAACTGTGATTAATCTTAAATATGGTTAGTAGAAACAAGCCAACTTCCTAAACATGGGTTGAAGTTGGCTGATTTCCACTAACCATAATTAAGAGTAACTATAGCTTTTCCAGGGTCAGATTACATGGTCAGTTGGGCAAAAAATGTAAGAAAATGTTTCTGACCATTTTACTTATATTTGTCTGGGACTGGGGGAGGGGTAGAACAAAATGCATGCAAGCTTGATGGAAGGTTGAGCTTATTCTCCTTTATTATTTCCTCTATAGCAGGGGTGGGAATTGTGCAGCCCCCCCCCCGATGTTGTTGGACTGCAAGTCCCAGCATTCCTCATCATTGGCTATGCTGGCTAGGGCTGATGCAGTCCAGCAACAGCTCAAAAACCACATGATTCCCATGCCTGCTGTAGGGTTTAAAACTCTGATAACTTACACATAGATATTTCCCTTCTAGTCAAAGAAGAAATGGACATTGTACTTTTAAAAATGGCTACTGATTTACACCTCTTTAGCTTAACTGCAGAAGTGCAAACTCTTTTTGGAGTTGGTAATAATTCTTAAATAATGATCACCACCTGTTTCTTGTGACCTCTCTTTTCTGTAGGGAATATCCTGATTTTTACAAGAAGCTCTACAGTCTTCTTGATCCATATGTTTTCTATGTGAAGTACCGCACTAGATTTTTCCATTTATTGGATTTATTCTTGTCTTCATCGTAAGTGTGCCTTTGTTGGAAAATGCCATAAGCTACCTTCTGTCTGGTTTGGGTATCTGATAACTTAGGTTGAATGTTTATTCTCCTTTATTGTGCAGAGGACATTCTGGATAGGGTTTGTCCTCCCACATCCTCCTCTAGATAGGCTCTCCATCAATCAGTTTGAAGATCTGGCTCCCTTGTGGTATGATGGTGAACTCCCATTGGGTGCCTGCCTTCTTTCCATTAGAACATTGGAAGACAGCTCCACACCTCCCTTGTTTTCTCTCATCTGCTTCTTCTTGCCTCTCTTTCCTCACTTTTCACCTAACTGTCTCTTTTCTTTGTAAAGCCTCCCCCAGAACTCTTCTTTTTGGCCTCACCTTTTTAATTCCTCCTCTTCCAGCTTCCCCCCTTTCCCCCCCTTTCCCTCCCTTC
>CM034714.1:167826-178968 GCA_020142125.1 Phrynosoma platyrhinos | reverse complement strand
TCTGGCCACTGGCAAGATATTTACTAAGTTGGACTTGAGGGATGCCTATTTTCGTGTTCCCATCTGAGAAGGGGATGAGTACAAAACAGCATTCAGCTGCCCTTTGGGGGCTTATGAATATTTAGTTCTCCCTTTTGGGCTGTTGGGAGGGCCTGGATGCTTTATGAGGCTTGTGAATGAAGTACTGCATGATTTGTTGTATGAAAGAGTGCTGATTTATTTGGACAATGTGTTAATTTACTCTGAAGATTTAGAGTCACATATCAAAATGGTGAGGGAGGTACTGAACAGGCTGCTGGATGTATGTAAAACTGTCCAAGTGTCACTTCCACACAGACAGTCTGGACTTTAGGTAAACCGAGTGGACTTTTACAACCACTGAAGATCCCTAGTGGGCCATGGAAGCATATTGCCATGGACTTCATCACTGACCTGCCCAAAAGCCATGGCTACCCTTGTACCTAACCCAGAAACTCCAACTGGTTCAAAATATGGCAGCCAGGTTGCTCACTGGTGTATCAAGGAGAGAGCATATCACACCAGTGTTGAAATCTCTCCACTGGCTGCCAGTTAGTTTCTGGGCACAGTACAATGTGTTGGTTTTTACCTTTAAAGCCCTACATGGCTTGGGTCCATCTCATCTTCCCATACGATCCCCCCTCACACGCTTTGGTCCTCTGGGAGGAATCTGCTGCAGCCCATGAAGACCAGGCTCTCACAGACCTCCCAGAGGGCCTTCTCTGCAACCACTCCCAGACTGTGGAATGGCCTGCCGGACGAGATCCGTCTTATAACTACTCTTGCTGCCTTTAAAAAGGCAGTAAAAATGGATCTCTTCTGACAGGCCTTCCCGGAGTAATTCTCCTGGCTCTTTTCCTAGATGGTCTGGTTTGTTAATCCACTCTCTTACCACTAGCTGCTATTGTTTGTTGTTTTGTTTATGATTTTATTGTCTGATGCTGTTTTTAATATCATTTTCGTTTAATCTATTTTTAAGGGATGAGAGGGTTAGGGGGGTATTTGGTGATGTGTTTTATCCTTGTATCATTTTAATCTATTTAATCTGGTTGCCTTGCAGAGGGGCGGGTTAGAAATAAAACTTATTAAATTATTATTATAATAAGGGTTTTCTATACATTTGTCAGATTCATATGTATTTGAAAAATGTCAAGTTAAGACAGTTGAGTTCTAAAAGGAACATTTTTAAACCCAACCATAGAATGTGCCATTTGTGAGCAATTGTGTAAACTGATACATCATTTTTTCCATGTCAGTTGTATGGTTGCTAACACTGATGCTAAGAATTAACATAATGACAAAACATGTTGAAACTTTCCCCACTTAATATACAGATTAGATATTTGAGCTCATGAACAGTCAGCAAAATGGTTTAAGTCCTTTCTACTAATGCAGATGTTCACTATCTCCACTATATCAATTGATAGGACTGTTTTATTTCCACAATTTAATTCCATGTAGAGATTTTGTACACTGTTGTTAGCTGCCTTTGTGTTGACCTCAACTCATGGTGACCCTGTGAATTAGATGACTCCATGCCCCCTATTCCCTACCTCTCTGCTCAAGTCATGTAGGCTCAGGGCTGTGGTCTCCCTGATTTAGGGCCATTCCCACTAAAAATGCCTTGCAACCACAGCAAATACATGCCGCGGTCCCAAAGGCACACCCCCTCCACTGGCTCAAATAGGAGCAGAAAAGATCTGCTCCTATTTGGGCTAGGTTTGTCGCACCTTAGATGGCCCCAGCGCAACTTCCAGGTGCTCCAGAGGCATCAAAATGTCATGCCCCCGGAGCATCTTGAAGCTGCCCCTGTCTGATTGTCTAAGCGGCCTCTGGGTATCTTGGGGCATGCAGCATCAAAAAGCCTCCCAAGGTGCCTGGAAACCAGCTTTTCTGGCCAATCTGTTCTGGCCTCTAATTTATTTATTTAGATTTATTTAGGGGCTATGCAGATGGGCAGCTCTGGGCTGCCCCTGCTAGTGGTGGATCAGGGCCGTGGCTACTCCATCCCCAGGCTGGCCCTTTAGGCCAGTCTGCAACACCCCTTATTTCATTTATACGCCACCTTTCTTCCAGAAGGGACCCAAGGTGGCTTACAGATAAACATTTTTTTAAAAAAAATACAATAAAATTTTAAACAGTTAAAATCCTTTAAAAACTGTATAAAATAAAATTAAAATATACAAAAGGCATGAATAAAACACACATACTCCAGGAAAACCACCTGGCATGATTATATACTGAACATCTATTTAAATAAAAGTCTTTGCTTACAGTGGCCATCTGGGAATGTCCATGTTCTCTTGTTGTGTATGAAGAATGTACTTACAATGGATTGTCAGCCACTCTCCTGTTTCATTTCTTCTTTTCAGTTCAACTCTTCCTACAGGTTTTGAATCTTCTTTACTTCCTACTTTAGCATTCCAATCACCTATCTTTATCAAGCAATCCTGTTTTGCTATGTTGTCCTGGATTGCATCATACATCTCAATTTCTTCTTCTGCATCTATGGTTGATGCATATACTTGGATTATTGGTGTTCCCCAAAGTCTTATTGATGTGATTAGATCTAATTTTGCATTGTACCTTTGACTACTTTTGCTACATCTCTCCTGATTATGAAATCCACCCAGTTTCTTCATTTCTTTTCATTTTCTGAGTAGAACACAATCTGGTTATCTGAGTAAAAATTCCTGTCTATTTTAGCTCACTAGTATTGTTATGATTTAAAGATATAGTGTGTAGAATTAATATGTATAGAGATTTTGTAGCACCTTTGAGACTGAAAAAAAGTAGAAGCTCCCAGTGAGTACAGTAGTGACATCATAGCTAGCATAGTGCACATGTTAGCACAGAGGGGGCTATTTTGAAAATATTGTAGCAATATTAGTCTACTTCTTCAGATGCTTATGGTGGATTGAAAGCCAGGTAACAATACCACTAGTATTGCTATGTTTATGTGTTCCATTTCCTGTCTATTTTCCCTTGGCTCATGCTTCTCACATTCCATGTTCCTACAATATGTGTTGTACTGCTTTGGATGTTCTTTACTTTGTTGGGTGTGTCTGCAGCTTGGATGCTTGTCTTTTTGTGTTCTTCTGTGCCCTTGTTTAGTCCTCTATTTGTGTCTATCCTCTGTACCTCCCTTTTTGCTCTCTGTTTGTGTCCTGGTCCTACCCTTTATTCTATTCTGGGCTGTCTCCTCATAGAATTTTCTTCATGAAAAGTTCCTGCACAGTGGTTCACCACTGCCTCCCCCTGCACTAAGATGTGCACTGTGCTAGCTATGATGTCACTGCTGTACTCACTGGGAGCTTCTACTGGGAGCTTCCCACCAATATTGCTGCTGCCCAGTAGTTGTTTGTCACACTGTTCCTCCTCCCCCTCCTCCCATTTTGGATTTGTTTACATTGTTCAGAGATTTACATTGTACAGAGATTCCTTGTTATGAAGTTGTTCACACAGCAAACCATCAATGCAGGCATCAGTAATTATAGTTTTGATACAAATGTTAGAAATTAATCAGAAAACTATTGGCAACTGCAATTTCTTGTTGGCTTTCCTCTTATGTTACAGTAAGGTCATTGTGAAACTTTCGTCTTTCATTGTTGTGTTTCTACATGCGAGCACATCTCATGATTATTGAACATGTGATTGAAGAATTACATGTAAAGAAAGTGTGAATTATTTTGAGAAAGAGAGGGTGAGATGGAAAATGCATCTGAGTCTGACATTACAAATGTTGCCAGAACAGTAGGGCAAATTTGATTTGATGGTGGAGGCATGTCAATTTTTTCCAAATTACATTAGAGGTGTATATGATAGGATTGTTTGAATTTGAAAAAGGAGCTCAGAAAGAATCTTATCTGAAAACCTGGAGAATCACTTCCAATCGATGTAGATTATACATGAAGGTGAGTGTCATTCACCTTGTGAGCTGCATGCAGGTTTCAAGACCACTATTGTACCACAAACATCTCCCAACCCAAAAGCGGGCAGGAAGGAGAAATGTCTGAATTTTTGATAGGAGAGCATTCAGATTTGGATTGGAGAGCATTATTGTGGCCTTACATACTAGGAAAGAATTGAACACTTGCTTCTACTTGTGTTTTGGTCCTTTAACTTCATATATTTCATGATTACTGGAATGCAGACTGCATACAATAGAACATGTTAATTCTTGCTTCCTGTTAACTCTGTTTTTGAAAGCTCTCTTCCATCTGTGTAGGAACTCTGCAGGCTGTCCACCAGTAAAATAAATTTAAGGACTTTATCACACGAGGCTATAAAACTGGAATTTTAACAGGTTAAAAGCATCTTTAGATAATACTTATCACATGACATTGTGTCTGTCCTGCTGCTGCCTTGTATTCCACTTGTAACTGGGGGGTACCTTTCACTGATCTCACTGCTATCTCATTACTGCCTTCATGCGATAGGTTCCTTCTGCTGCAGTTCCACTTCTCAAGCAGTCATGTGGTGTGAGTGGACCTGATCCAGCTCCTCTCTCTTTCTTCCTCCCCCCTCCTCCTTGCAGTGACTGTGGCTGCCAACAGGTTCCCAACGTCAGCTGCTGTGTGCACATTCACACAACAGCCAGCTTTGGGAAGTGGTTGGCAGCCAAAATCACTTGTCTCCTCTCCTCCCAAAATGTGGGGCTGCTGTGTCAATGTGCACACACTAACCCTGTACTTCAGGACAGGGGAGGAGCAGTGACTACAGCTGCCAAAAGCTTCCCAGTTGACGGTTGTGATTGCTCATTTCCACCCTTCCTCCCAGAAGGCAGTATTTGGTAATGTGGAAAACAGATCACATGCCCATGGATCACCAACGTGCTATCATGGGGAAACGTGTGATAAGAAATGATGTCAAACTGGTATGCTTTCATTCTTAACCTAGCATAAACTCTCATTCTTAAACTAGCACAAACAGCACATTGGTGTTCTACATTTTAAATCCATTTCAATGAGCTGCAATTACATGGGACTTGCAATAAAATGTTGCACTGGTCACATTGGTTGCAAGATATTGGGAGATGAATACTCAGAACAGTCCTTCCATCTAGGATGTGAACTAGATTTCTTTTGCATTTTCAATGTCTTTATATGTTGGGGGGCATTTTAAGATTTGATCAGTTTGGCATAGTGGTTTGAATGTTGGACTATGACTCTGGTTACCAGGGTTTGAGTCCCCGCTGAACTATGAAACTCACTGAATGACATTGGACAAGTCACACTCTCTCACCCTAAGAAGATGGCAATGGCAAATCCCTCTGAAGAAATCTGCCAAAAAAACTCCATTATAGGTTCACCTTAAGGTCAACGTAAGTTGTAAACAAGTTGAAGGCACACAACATGAAGAACAAATCCCAAATTGTCAAAGCTCTGGTAATAAAGACTTATGGATGTCCACAATATTAGTGCCCATTGCCACATCTACCACTTGCTTTGGTTCTCTTTAAAATAGTTGACATTTTTCTTTAACTCCCCTCTCATATTTGGTAGCTGATTCTTTCTAGAATAGGGATTGGTAACTTGTTTCCCTCAAGATGTTGTTGGACTGCAACTTCCATCATCCTTAGCAATACCAACTTGTAGTCCTGCATTTTGGAGTGCCACTTGTTCCCAAGTTCTGTTTTGAAATGAATGCTTCTAGCAAGAGAAATATCAATAACATTTACATTTCTATACCATTTAGCAGTGAACTCAGCACTCTCTAAGCAGTTTACAATCTGGGAGCCAATTGCCTCCAACAAAAGCTGGGTACTCATTTTACCAACCTACAAAAGGATGGAAGGCTGAGTCAACCTTGGAGCCCTGCAGGGATTGAACTCACAACATTGTGGCTGCAGTACCAGCATTTAACCACTGTGCCACCAGGGCTCATGCTTCTAGGGCAGTGGCAGCAAATTCAAGATGGAAGACGATAGCCGCTCAGCAATAGAAAATGAATAGGAAAATAAAAATGTTGTCTTTGTCAGAAGTCATTCTTGTGCCCTTCAGGCATGCGCCTGAGTATGCCATGCATTCATTTAAAAATTGTGATGTGTTAAAAGTTTTTAGTACACCCCCTATGCCCCACAATGGATTTGGGATTTCATCTCTAGAGCCAGCATGTTCTTGGAAGATCACTATGACCTTTAGGAACACTAGGTAAGGAGAAAAGGAGCAAAGACCTGAGGCATGTGGATCATCCAGGTAATAACACAATTGAATTTAAATGGGTGCACTAACTGCTCCTTTCTTCCCCCAAGGCCTCTGCCATTCCTCTTGCACCAAAGAAGGTCTCAATGCACTGAAAAAGTCACCAGCTCTTTTTGCCTATGCTCTGCTGTGTTCCCAGCCAAACTTCCCTGTCCATCCATCCTGATCCAATCAATGTTTATGTCATACTAAAGTTAAAGCCATCAACCAGTACAGAATCCCATTGTTGATTCCTGGGAGAAGCATCAAGCCTTTGTTACCTGACCAGATAGCCCCATCCCCAGAGGTTTCAGATTTAAATATTGGACCCAAGTGCCTTTGTGCACACAGTATGCATACAGTTGTCCCAGAATGTGTTCTGCAGTCACCCTCAGACCTCATTCTGAGGCACATCCACTTTCCATGGTCTACTCTTTGGACAGGTAAATATCACCCTCCTTTAAAAACCTTCAAAATCCAGTTTCCATATTTCCATTTCCATTAGCTCTGAATACTGTGTCTCTGTGAATTGCTATCATGCAAGCCCTCTGGATTTTTCTAAATAAAACTCTCTTTACCCAAACCCGGAGTTCTCCTCAGTTATTACCAGTATCCTAAAGGTTACCCAGCCTCTTGCAAAGCTAATTTCCCCAACAATTAAAGTAATGCTGACATACTTGGTGGGGATGCCCCAGTCCTCCACCTTTCTTTTGGTAACAAAGTGCAATTCTGCTGTACAAATTAGAAGGAGGAAGGGTGGTTACCAGCCAACCTGAACCATTCACAACTGACAGAGACCACCTCCTTCATTTTCTTTTGAAATTTGCCCTGGAAAAGTGAAGTATGAGCCACTGAATAATATGACATCTGTCCTTACCATCTTCTTTCTTTCTTTCTTTCTTTATTCAATGTTGTTATCAATGGAAACTCCCAGGCAAACACTGGAAATGTAATATATATGACCTTTTTGGTGGTTTCATTTATTTATGGGGTACTTTGTTATTGATGTTCAGAATAGTTAATGCCATATGTTGAAGCAATGGGATTTCCCAGTCCACACATAGGAAGTACAGTAGAAAAGGCACAGTTCACCATCAGACTTGTGCATCAGTCAGCAACTTAAAGCTTGAAGCAGGAGACCGATCTGTCCTGCAAACATATCTCAAATATGGCTCCCCTCCTGCTTCTTCTGTGAAAGCAGAAAGAAAGCCTGGTTTTGTGGTCAGTTGCCTTTTCAGTCATTTCAAGGATTTCCAAACATCACAAAGCTTGCACAGATCTTTCCATGTCACCCAATGATATGAGGATACTTTAGGCCCAGTTCTCATAGAAGTGAGAAACCAAGGTCTTATTTCAGGACTGCAGGTGGGGGTTCACATAATTTAATTTCTTCCATACAAAACATTTCTCCAAACATGAAAAACCTGCACATGAAGGAAAATGGACTTAGTCAATCAAGCATTTTTGCAGAAATTCCAGCTTTCTATATGGAGGAATATTTTTTAATAGAGAAGCATCTGATCATATGAACCTCCATCTCCAATTTATAACGGTACACCATAGACACATGTTTAATACCTCCATGGTCTTAAATTTGTAAAAATCTCTATAGCTTCTTTTTTAAAATCAAGATCAATAATTTATAACCATGGTAACCTTTTCCTTTAATAAGCTGTCTCCTAATAGTCCCCTCCAACTTACAGCTCCTGGAGGTGTGCCCATTTATTAATTCCATGAAAGGATTGCAGACTCTTCCTCTTTATCTCTGTCCAAACTCAATGTTGATCATATTTTATCCAGTTTCTGATCACCCATTTTTGACCTGAGCATCTTTGTACTACTAATCTGAGCCCAAAATTGGCATCCTTGGACATTTCTACTTCTAGACACCGCCCAGTGTCTCGGCTGATGATTGGACCATTCTGTAATGAATGAAGATAAAGGATACTAAAAGTACTGGACAAAGCAATAAACATTGAAAAGGGAAGAAAAATAATTATAAAGATATAATTTAAAAGATATAATATAATAAATATATGACCTGTTGATAAATCCATTGATCAACTTGTTGGAGTATATTAAGTAGGTTGTTACTAGAGAGCAGAGATAATTAATTTTACATTTGACCAAGACAGTGACAGGCATCATCATCTGGTATCCTTAGGATATAGTTTAGATAAAGTATTTTTAAAGTTCCCAGAACCCCCAAGGTAACAATGGTCAATCATAGCCCCCCCCCCCTCAGTATGATTTCCAAACTCCATCTAGGGCAACTGCTATGCTTGTCCTGGATCCTCCAATTCCCCCTCCCTATTCCCGCCACTCTTGAGGAAAACTTTTGCTCTTTTACTTTCCCACAGTGCTGTTTAAAGCATACATCCAGGCAAGTATACCAGGGCTCAACAAGTGAGAGGGTAGCCCAGAGCAGTGTTCCCCAACTTTGAGTTCCTAGGTATTTTTGGACGATAACTTCCACAATCCCTTATTGTTGACCATGCAAATTGCATGCTGAAGTGAAATAGTGAGTAGGAGACCCCACCCTTGAGATATTGTGGAAATCAACTCACAGGGGAATATCAGAATGACACTGATGGCAGTTAACATAAGGGAACAAAATGTTTTTGTTTCTGAGAAATGGGATGAAACTGTTAGTATAGTGGAAGTTATAGTCAGAATATTTATCTTTTGATGATAAAGAGAAAATATGTACAATATAAATATATTCTATTAAATAAGGAGTTAAATGCTTAGTGGCTCAAAAAACATCTGGAATCTCAGCTGATGAAAAAGAAGCTGGGAGGGAAAAAGAAAGGAGGGATCCCATACTCTTCTTCAAATGGCAGAACTGTCCATACTGTCAGGCAGTTGATTGGTCCAACTTGCTCCTGGTTCAGTTATCAAAGATGGTGGCAATTGTGAATAAAAAAGAAAGAGGAAGGCAACATTGATGATGAAAGCTATGAAAATAACTATCAAAGCTATTCAAAGGTTGCAGGAAATGGGGAATAAAATCAACTGAGACCAGAAGTGTTTTGGATTTCAGATTTTTTTTCAGATTTTGGAGTATTTGCATATACATAATTAAATATCCTGCAGCTGTTCTCAATACTCAACCCTGTTGGCATCTGACACATATGTCAGTTCCTTTATAGAAGCACTCCCCCCCACGCCCGATGCATAATGGCTGTTCAAGGTTACAGAATTGTATATGGTGCCATTGTGCATGTGCCATGTATTCACATGGATATCTGCTTTGCATAAGGTTGCAAATTGTGTGCGCATTCAGTTGCACAGCACTGACATTCAACATAAGAAGTGTATAGCACAATAACTGTGTACCTCAATATACAGAGGTTTATGCAATGTAATCCTGAGGCAGAATATCAACTATTATATTTTCACTCTGCAATACCTGTGTGAAATCCCACAGCCTCTGGGCTGGCCTGTGAGCGTCTTCACATTTTTTAAGGGTTGGAGTCCTTCTTTTCCCATCATCAATGAGACATTTGGAATCAGGTAGAAAGGCTGTAGATCCCAAAGGACCCAGTTGCAGGAGTCCTTCAGAACTGTAACGAACAAGCTAGGGTGGGGTGGAGGGGTGGAACAAGGAAAAACAATACTGCAGCCAAGTAAATACTGATTATTTTCTCAAACAAACAAACAAACAAACAAACAAGAACAACTGCTGCTTCTAGGGCAATCTCTCCCACCTGCTGGTTCAGTAGATATGATGTACTAAATCTCTACATGTGCAAGGACATAGTTAGGCATAGGCAAACCATCATCTTTCAGAGATGCTGGACTACAGCCTCTATCAACAAAAACATAGGTAATCATTGGGGACAGTGGGAATTATAGTGCAACACATCAAGAAGGCATTGTTGCTGTGGTGTGCCTTCTAATCATTTCCAACTTGGCAACCCTAAGGCAAACCTATCCCAGGGTTTTCTGGGGCTGAGAGTGTGTGACTTACCCAAGGGTGTTTCTATGGTCAAATGGGGAATTGAACCCTGATCTCCAGAGTCCAACCACTACACCATGCTGGCTCCCAGTTGATTTGCCTACCCCTCACTTATATGGTGAATGGATGGTACCTAGCATATGTTTATGGGAAAATACTATCTCCTGTGTCTTCCAGCATTAGAAAGGAATTCTGGGAGTTATAAATTCAAAAAAGTCTCCAGCCTTTGTGATTCTCACACCTGTCTCTCACTGAGTCAAATGATAGGTAACGAACAATTGTGATATACTGTCATATTTATCACTGTTTGCTCTAAAAACATAATGCATAACAGAAGTAAAACAGAGACAAAGATGTCAGCTTTCATCATTTCCAGAAAGCATGGCTGGTTTCAAGAATAATATCAGCCCTCCATACGAATGAATTCAACCATCCATGGCTTGAGAGTATTTTTTTAAAAAATAAATACATAAATAAATAACAAAAAAGGACACCACTTTACTATCCCATTGTATTAAATAGTTCTTGAGCAGCCATCAATTTTGGTATCCACAGGAGGTCCTGGAACCAAACCCCAGTGGATACCAAGGGCCCACTGTACTGGGAATTGTAGTCCAAAACCACTGGTGAACATCAGCAGGAGAAAGCTATATTAGGGTCAGTCATTTTGAGGAACTACAACACTCTACATCAGACCTCAGGTTTGAGGTGCTGGAAAAGATAGTTTAGATAAGAAAGGAAGTGGGATGGGTTGAGGTCTCAATGAAGATCTGGATCACCTTTCATTAATGTAGGGCTATTTGACACATAAAAAAGTATGATAACTTTTTCCAGATTTAGCTGGTTTTATAGGCATTCCTGAAACAGGATATTGAGACAGGTCGAATATTTAGAATTAATTCTACAATGGTCAAAGAACGGAATCTACCAAGAGATCATAGAATCATAGAGTTGGAAGAGAGCACAAGGGCCATCCAGTCC
>CM034714.1:47786-58189 GCA_020142125.1 Phrynosoma platyrhinos | reverse complement strand
ATATTATTGTTTTCTTATTGTGTTCTTTTATTTTTATGCTTGTAACCCTCCTTCATTCCCTTTCAAAATAGGCAGGCTAGAAATAAATCATATTATTATTATTATTATTATTATTATTATTATTAATTAATTAACACTACAACAGATCTTTGCAAGCAAATGAAAGACTGCTAAAGAATCCAGCCCCTCCTACAGACACTGAGTCACACATCTCCTAATATTTGTAACAGAATCAAGCCATAAATGGATTAACACTTCTCAAGTATAGGCCAATTAGCTTTCTTAACATCATAAGCAAAATGTATTACATCTATTGGACAAGCTTCAAGACTGGCTTGAAGAAGAGGAAATCATCAGGGAGGAACAGGCTGGTTTCAGGAAGAACTGATCTGCAATAGACCATGCCTTAGTTCTTAAACATCTCTCTGAAAAATACGTTGCTTCAGCCAAGGGAACACTTTTTACTGCTTTTGTCAACCTCAAATCTGCATTTGATCTCATCTCAAGAGACAAACTCTGGAAAAAGTTCAAGGCCGCTAACATTGATAAATGACTATTAATCTTAATTTATAAACTACATGAGAATTCTTGTGTGGTGATACGATGTAACAACCAGGGTAATACAACAAGACCCATCCCTTCATCTAATGGAGTAAGACAAAGCTGCATTTTGGCACCCACCCTCTTTAATTTTTACATCAATTCTATGATTTCGACCGTATCAGATATACCATCACACACTCCGACGCTGTCAAATAGATCTCTGTCAATACTCACCTATGCAGATGATGTGGTACTCATGTGTCTCATGAGAGTAGGCCTGAATAGACTTCTAAGAGCCCTGTACAAACTACACATTAAAAATCAACTATAATAAGACCAAAGTTATGGTTTTTTTTTCCTAAAAGTCTTTCACAGTATAAGTGGATTCTAGATAACAACCGTTTGGAGCAGGTGTCTTCTTATAAATATCTAGGTATTACATTCCATGATAAGGGAACCACTAAACTACATCAAAAGAATGCAGTAGTGAACACCCAAAGAAGCATCAAGGCTTTATGCTTGTTCTTTTACAACAAAGGAGGTTAGTATATTCCAGCAGCTCTTCAAGTTTTTGTTGTCAAGATTCTAACACAACTACTATATGGCTCTGAGGTTTGCACTTTCAGTAATATTACCCCTTTCGAGACTGTCCAAACAAAATTCTTAAGAACAATCTTAGGCATTCCAAATTGTGTCCCCAGTGTTACTCTTTGTTTAGAAGCAGGTTTGTTATCCATTGAGGCATGCATGTGGATGCGCAAACTTAACCAATGGTTAAAAATGTTTTTTGCCCTGATTGGTCTAGCCCTGTTAATCTTAACAGATTTTTTTCTCTCCTCTTGGAAGGAATCTCTGATCTTGAAACTTTCCTCTATTGGGCTCTCATTATCGATAATATCTGTGCTAGGTTATGACAAAGTGAAATCTGTTCTCTGTCAGCGTATCAGGGACACTGATTTTCAAACTCACATTAGCAAATCGGCTTTGTATCCTATTGGGAAATCTGGTAGCCCCAGTAAGCATGCTAGATACCTTGAGTCTTTGAATGTCCCAAAGTTTAGGAGGGCCTTCATGCTAGCAAGGTTTAACATTCTTCCATCCTCTGTTTTGGAGGGCAGATTTAAAAAGATTCCTTACCACTGTAGATACTGCCCCTGTGGCTCAGAGGAAATTGAAACTATCAGTCATGTTCTCTTTTGCTGTTCTTTGTATATGGAAATACGTGCCTTCTATATAAGCCAATTAATTCTCCAGTCTCCGGGCAGATAGGAGAAATTTTATCTTGATTATTTTCTTGCAGACTGCAATGAATGTATAACATATACAGTTGGTAAATTTTTTGCAGCTGCTATCATTTGTTGTAAAAAGTTTTTAAAGCAGATGCAGTAACTGATACTGACATTTTATGGTTCTAAATAGATTATATGATATCTGTCTTATTATTTAAATATATATTATGTAATTCTGAACAAACTGATTGATTATGTTAACACATAGGAATCTGTATATGTCCTTGAAATGTTTTTAAGAGACAGGTTCACTTATAGTTAAATGTTCATGCTATATCTGTACTTTAGATCAGTATAAGCCTCCATTGCTGAAAATATACACAACATATTTCCTGGATATTTTGAAGGTTGATACTGTAATCTTATGTTGGTTATGTGCATATATTGTTGAATGCTTTGGTTACTGTTTTTTTTTCTTTGTGCTGGCCCTGTGCTGTAATAATAATAATAATAATAATAATAATAATAATAATAACACTTCTCAAGACTATTAATGCTGTACTCTTTTAAATAAACTTAAAAGAGATGTTTCAATTGCTATTTAGCAAACAAACTTCTGGAAGAAAAAATACACATTACTGCCTGTTAGCATGTATTGTTCAATACAATTAATGAAGTCCTAAGCATCTCTAGCACTGTAATGAACAAAAGAGGGGACAAAGGGCAGCCTTGTCTAGTTCCTTTTTGAATATGGTAGATTTCTGTTTTTTCTCCATTTATTAATATTCTGGATTCTTGTTTTTTATAAATTGCTGGTATCCAGTTCAGAAAATGTGGGCCTATTTCCATTTTTAAAAATGTCTCTATTAAAAATTATCTATTAAAAATTATCGAAGGCCTTTTCAGCATCCAAGAATACTAATGCTGCTTGCTTGTCTGGCCTTTTGTCATGATATTCTGTGATGTTGATTATATTTCTTATATTTCTTTCATATGACTGTTGGGTAGAAAAATAGTTTGATCTTTGTCAGTTATTATTTTCTTAAGTCTTTCCACCAATACTGATGCAAATTTTTTAAAATCTGTGTTGAATTATGTGATTGCTCTGAAGCTTTTAACATCCTCTTTTGGAATTAATGTTATATATGATGTTTTCCAAGTTTCTGGTATCTCACCTTTTATTAATTTTTTAAAAATTTTTATTAACATTAAAAAAACATCGACACAAAAACAAGACATACAACAACTAAACAACACTTACAAACAAATAAAATGACTTCCCTGCTGGTTACAGTCTGTTATTTATCACATAAAATGTTGACACTTCAATTAGTGAAATATCATAAATCTAATGTCTCACGTTATATTACGATTACTCCAAGTATAACCTC
Source organism: Phrynosoma platyrhinos (assembly GCA_020142125.1). Classification (NCBI taxonomy): domain Eukaryota; kingdom Metazoa; phylum Chordata; class Lepidosauria; order Squamata; family Phrynosomatidae; genus Phrynosoma; species Phrynosoma platyrhinos. Next base: position 55,026 of record CM034714.1, on the reverse strand, counting down.
AATACAAATATAGAATTATGAACTTTAGTGCCTTAAACTCAATTTTTTTTCACACCTCACCCAATTTCGCTAGTACTAGATCATGTCCATTAAAAAACACGAATCCTTCTTTGTGATCCAGTAATCAATCAAGGGTTTCCATTCATTTCTGACCGTCTCATTATCTCTTTTTTTCAACACTAAATTTAACCTTTCAATCTCCATTATATCTAAAACTTTTCTAACCCACTCACCAATATCTGGAATTTCTTTTGTTTTCCATTTTGCTGCGTACATTATCCTAGCCGCAGATATTAAATAAAACAATAATTTACCATGTGTTTTCTCAAAAATTTCATCCTCAATCATCCCAAGGAGGTATGTTTCTGGACTGAATTTCAATTTTTTTTGAAATATTTTCTGCATTTCTTTATGAGTCTTCCTCCAATAAGCTCTCGCCCATTTGCAGTCCCACCAAAGATGAAAAAAAGTGCCAATTCTTTTCTCGCACTTCCAACATTTATTTGAAAGATTCCTCCTCATTTTAGCTAATTTATAGGGAGTAAGGTACCACCTGAATTGCATTTTGTAAAAATTTTCTTTAATGTCTGAGTTTATTGTAAATTTAAGTCTTGTTTTCCAGCTTTTTTCCCACTGCTGCAACTCAATATTCCAGCCTAAATCTTGTGCCCATTTCACCACCTGAGGCTTAATTAATTCGTCTTCCATCTCCAGACTTAGTAATAGTTTATAAATTTTTGAGATTTTATGTTTATCTTGTGCTTTAATTATCTCTTCAAAATCTGTATTCATGGGGCCAATTGATTTAGTTTTTTTATCTAAGAGAAATCTCTCTTTTAATTGTCGGTAAGTGAACCAGTTACAGTTGTACCCTTCCTCATGTAATTGTTCCTGTGATTTAATTCCCAATCCTTGTTTATCCTTTTGCAGCAAATCTTGATATGTTAACCAGTTTTCAGCTCTTAATTTAATTTCTCTAGTTGCTACTGCTTCCACAGCTGTCCATAAGAGTATCTTGTCATCCCATTTACAGCAAACTCTCAAAAGAGCCCTTCTTAAATAGTGATCATTAAAATTTTTATGTACTTTAACTTTATCATATAATAGATAGCCATGCCAAGAATAGACTTTATCAAATCCTTCTAATTTTAGGTTTTTTTCATTCACCAAATTAATCCAATCCATGATCCAATATAGACAACAAGCATAATAATAGATTTTAAGATTAGGCATACTCATACCACCACTTTCTGTTGTGTCTTGGAGTAATTTCATCTTAATCTTTGGGTGCTTACCCCCCCCATACAAATTTGGATATATCAGTTTGCCACTTTTGGAATGGTGTATCACTAATCATAATCAGGGTATTTTGAAATAGGTATAGCATTTTAGGAAGTATATTCATTTTTACCGTTGCAATTTTACCCATCAATGATAAATTTAGATTACTCCACCTAGTTATATCGGCCTTAATTTCCTTCCATTTAATTTCGTAATTGTTTTTAAATAGTTCTGAGTCCTTAGTTGTAAAGTTTATGCCCAAATATTTTACCATTTTACTTTCTCTAAACCTTGTTATTTCTTTTAACTTCTCTTTTTCCCCCTTCGTTAAGTTCATCAGTAGCATAGCTGTTTTTTCTCTGTTTACTTTTAAGCCTGTTAATTTCCCATATTCATTAATTAATTCATTCAATTTACTGGTTCCCGCAATCGGATTCACTAACGACACCATTAAAGCTTGAATTCACTATTTTTGATTCTTATCCCTTGTATCTGTTTTTCCTCTCTTATTTTTTCCAAAAGAATTTCAAAAACAAGTGATGAACAATAGCGGAGAAAGTGGGCATCCCTGTCTAACCCCTTTTTCAATTCTAAAGGGTTTAGTAGTTTCCCCGTTTATCAAAATTCTGGCTTCCTGTAAATGATAAATCATGTCTATCCATTTTTTAAAATTAGCCCCCATTCCTAATTTCTCAATCATAGCTTTTAGAAAAATCCAATTAAGACTATCAAATGCTTTTTCCATATCGTAAAAGAAAATTGCTCCTTTTTTGTCTATATTTTTTATTATAATATTCAATTAAATTCAATTAAATTCAGAAGGTTTCTCGTATTGTCTTTAATTTTTCTACCTGGAAGGAATCCTGCTTGGTCCACATTAATCCAATTGTTTAACCATTTTTTTAGTCTATTGACCATAATATTAGTAAAAATGTTGTAGTCACAGTTCAAGAGTGAAATAGGTCTATAATTTTTTGGGTTGGTTTGATCTCTCCCTTCCTTGGGTATTAATGTTATATTGGCTTGTGCCCATGTATCTGGAATTTTACCATCTAATACAGCATTCATTACTTCTACAAGTGGTGGAGCTAACTGGTTTGAAATTTTTTTATAGTATTCCATAATGAAGCCATCAGGACCTGGGAATTTCCCACTTCTTCCTCTTTAATTGTCTCTAATAGTTCCTGAAGAATGATTTTTTTTCCAATTCTGCCTTCGCTTCTTCTGATATAACCGGAAGGGTCAATTGTTGTAAGTATTTACCTATTTTCATTTTGTTATTCACTTCGTGATCATTATTCATGTAAAGGTTAGTATAGTATTCCCGAAATATTCTTTTAATATGCTCTTGAGATGTAAATATTTTATTTCTGTTTTTTAATTCTTGGATGGATCTCTTTCCTTGTTCACGTCTTAATTTATGCACCAATAATTTCCCCCCTTTATTTGATAACTCAAAGTCTCTCTGTTTTATATATCTAATTTTCCTCTGTATTTCGTCTGATGCTAAGATAGAGATTTGACCTCTTAGTATTTGCAAATTGGTTTTTAATTTTGTATATTTGGCTTTATCTTCAATTCGTTTTCTGTTTTTCTTATCTCATTTTCTAAAATTATCATTTGCTTCTCCCTTATTTTCTTCTTTTCAGCTCCCTTCTTTAGAAAGAAGCCCCTCATATATGCTTTCGAGGCATCCCATACTACGTTAATTCTCGTTTCTTTATTTAAATTTTCCTGAAAAAATAATTGTAATTCTTTTTTTTCCTCCATAATCGTATTTTCATTTCTTAGACTACTCATATTGAGTTGCCAACAAAATTCTTTAGGAGCTGACTTTAAACTCATCATAATAGGGTTGTGGTCTGACCAAATTGATGGCAGCGTCTCTATTTTTTGTACCATTTTACAAATTGTTGCGGAAACCAGAAACATATCTATCCTCGACCATGAGTTGTCTACATGGGGAAAAAAGGTATAATCTTTCATATTTCTGTTTAAGCTTCTCCAAACATCCTTTAGTGATAATCTATCTAGCATTTCAAAGAAACTTTGTGGCAATTTACCTTGGGAAGCTTTAATTTTCTTTGAAGAAGTTCTATCTATTTGTGGGTCTATAACCCAGTTCCAGTCCCCCATAACGATAATCTTATCTTCGCTCCAACTTTCCAACTTGTTAGTCAGTTGTTTATAAAATTCTGCTTTATTACTTAATGGAGCATAAAATCCAACTAACAGCATTTTCTCCCCCATCAAATTAATCTTGACTGCTACAAATCGTCCTTCTTTATCCACATATACCTCCCTGGGATTGAATCTCGATTTGATATATATCACAACTCCTTTCTTTTTGTTTCTTGCCGAAGCCACAAATTCTTCTCCCAATTGTTTATTTCTTAAGTATTTAATGTCTTTACACCTAATATGTGTTTCTTGTAAACAATAAATGTCCGCCCTTAATTTCTGTAAATGATAATTTATTTTTTTCTTCTTATTTGGAGTGTTCATCCCCTTAACATTCCATGAGATAATCCTTATTTTATCCATGCTTAAACACAAGTATCTAACATACACAGAAAATAAGATACAAAATGGAAATATCGTTGTTACCTATTAGCTAAATTCCTATACTATACTACTAGCTTAATTCCTATACTATAACTTATGATATACAAATTTAACACATTTCTTTATCTTGTGCATCTACTTGAATTTCATATACCTTCATATACATCCCCTTATTCTTCAGAAGATTCCCCCCTTTCTTTTGTTGTAGATCCTCAGGATCATCTAAAAAGTCTTCCTCTGAGCCACTCAATTCTTTTCTGTATCTCCAATTAAGTGCTCATAATTCTTCTGGATCCTCTTCCTCCTGAACTTTCTTACCTCTATTAGTTTCTTCACTGTTACTCTTATGTAGCTTCCCTCTTCTTTGACCTTTATCGTACTCCTTTGGAGGAACTTTCTCTTTCCCTAGCTCTTTCTCAGAAGTCTTTTTCCTAGCTTTTCTCCTGTTTTCCTCACACTCCCAGAATTTCCTTGCCTCTTCTACTGTTCTTAAAACTATTCTTCTCTTTTTAAACCAAAAAATTAACCCCTCAGGGGTTCTCCACCTGTAGGGTATCCTTTCTTGTTTCAAGTAGGATGTCAAAAAGAGGTATTCTTTGTGTTTCTTCAACAATCTAGCTGGGACATCCTTCAAAATTTGCAATTGCTGACCATCGATTTCTAAGGGTGATTCATTATGAACTTTAAGAAGTAAATCCCGAACCTGCCTTCGTACAAAATAAACTACTATGTCTCTTGGTAGCCCCCTTTGCTTTGCTACTGTAGAGTTCAGTTGAAAGGTTCTATCTATTTCATAGTGAAATTGAACAGGGTCCTTACCTTAAAAATTTGCCAAGTTCACTGCCATAAGTTCCTACAAATTCTCATTTTTATCCTCTGGCAATCCCCGAATTTTCACACATTTTTCTCTGAGTTTCTGATCCCACACTGCTTTGTCATCTAGATCCCGTTCCCTATCTCTCCTTACTTCTGCTAACTCCTCTCCAAATCTGTCACTTCTATATTCTAAGTTCTCAATTTTTTGATTTGCTATAGCTAATTCCCCTGTTATTTTTTCTACAGTTTGGTTGATTTCCTGGAGCTCAGTTCTTCATTTCTTGCCTAATTTCCAATCTAAGTTTCTTGATCTCCTCCAAAATATTCACATTGAAATCTTTGACTTGCTCAATGGAGGATCTCCTGGGTAGTTGTGATTGGGTTTGGATTTTGGCAGCCTGATTCTTTGACATCATTATCCACTTGTGAGGTATAATTATATATTCCAATTATTTAGATTTATTAGATCACTTTATTTTTTTATTTTATTTTATTTTTATTATTATTATTATTTCACTTTATATTATTTTAATTTACTCTCTCTAGTAGCTTCCCAACAATTTCCCTTTGTACGCTTTTACCCAATTAATAAAGTCAATTAATATTATCTCAAGCTTAGTCTCTTTTTTTTCCAATTTTGTCAATGATGATCAGTTTTATCTTTAAGAGCAGATTTTTCTGCCCCACCTATTATAAAATAATTTTGACACTAATTTAACACTGGTATGCCAAATCCAAACCCTCCTAGCAATTATAAATTATAGATTAACCAATCAAAAATGGAGCTCCAGAGTTCTCCACCAATCCCTCCTTTGAATTGAATAATCACACTATATACTAATCTCAATATATAGTGGATCAGTAGTATACAACATACAATGTAAAAGAAACAGTAGAGTTAGCAATTCCTGATTTTCAAAATAGGAGTAGTCACTCTATACTTTTGAGTCTATGTTCTTCTGGCTGTGACGTGTTTCCTCCTCTCCTCAGCGACTCACGACTGCCCAGTGCATCTTCTATCTGTTATTTAAGTCTATGGACTTCTTGCAGAGCTCCCCAATGACGTCACTCGGCACGCCTCTCTCTGCTTTTCACTCTTGCGTCTCTCTCAGCACCCCTCCTTCTCAAATGCCACAAAAGTCACTGAAGCCTCTGCGTAGCAACACTAGGGAGAGAGCCGTTGCTTTGTTTATCTTTCGCCTCCTATACCTCCAAGGCCGAATTCCCTCCTGGCTCGCCTTTCAAGGACTCAGGACTCAGGTGATAAGGTAAGTTAACCCTTTGTTAGTTTTATTGGATCTCTCACATTGTGGTGCCTTTGAATTGCTCTCGCCTTGTGGAGCTCACTCTTTATGGTAGGGTAGGATAGCCCAAAGTATAAATGCCATAGGTCTTCTCAAAATTCAGGATTTTTAATCCTATTACAGCCAGTTAATCTATTAGGACTTTAAACTTTAGTCCAGGGGTAGGCAACCTTTCCCCTTTAAGGGCTGAGGGACTTCAGCTCCCAGAAGCCTCAGCCATGTTGGCCAATAGTCCCATGTTGGCCAATAGCTCCTGGGATTCTGGGAGCTGAAGTCCCTTGGCCCTTAAAGGGGAAAGGTTGCCTACCCCTGCTTTAGTCCTTTATCTTTTGTCCCAAATCAGGCATGTATCTCATAGCCAGAAAAATTTTCTATATCGTTTTAAGATCAGACATCAAAATCGCCTTGTATTAATGTCTTTCCACCATGTATTAGTAGAATAGTAGATTAATGGTCAAAGTAATCAAGAAGATAAATCAAAAGCCTGGGCACCCTTCTTTGCCTTCTTTAAATTTGTAGTAAATAGGGAGAAGCTATGAAGAAGCCAAGAAATTTCTTCCTCCACAAGTATCCTCTAAACATATAATCAGTCGTGTGATGATAGGCTTGAAGTTAATTGTCCAGAGCAGTATCCAGCAGTTTGTAATCATAGATTCTTAACTTTTATAGCAGAGCACACTTACTCCAAAAGTAGATTAAATAAGTTGGGAGCGTCTCCGTCTTCTCAAGTGAATATCCTGGTAACACGGTCATGTCTCTCTTAGTCCTCCTGTCTTCAACCCTTACGATCCTGAGAGACTTCTCAACAGGATTTTAGGGGTTTTCAAGACAGAATAGGGACTCTCAATGAGGTCATCCGAATCCCCAATACCAAGGGGATAATTTCAGATCTCAAATTCAGTGCTTCAAGCGATCTCAGCACCACGTTGACAGAAAAGTCCCAAGGAGACAGCCCTTGCGACTTCTCAAGTGGATGCCATCCCAACCGGAAGTCCTCGGTATCTCACCTTTTAAAATTGCATTCAGTGTCATTTGTTGTGGGGCAGCTATACAGTTCATGATTTTTTTTGTAATATAAAACTGGGAATCCATCAGGGCCCAGTGTCTTTCCAGTTTTTGCCCTTTTTATTGCCTGAACTGTTTCCATAATTGCAATTTTTAAATTTAATTCTTCCTGTTGTTCTTCATTTATTATTTGTATTTTTGTTTATCAATGAATTCTTTAATTTCTTCTTTCTTAATTGTTTTTTGTGTAAATAGTTCTTTGACGTATC
>CM034713.1:15989224-16005299 GCA_020142125.1 Phrynosoma platyrhinos | reverse complement strand
GTGCGATGCTCGAGGCCTTGATAAGGAAGGCTCACGCACATCTCCGTGCAAAGCAAAGCAAAGCAAAGCAAAGCCCTGAGTGTTTGCAGAGGAATGGGCAGACGTTGTTCTGCTGGAGCGTGAAGTGGCCCGGCGGCTGTGGGCAGCCCTCTTCCTTAGACCTGTTTCTCATTGTTTCTTAGGCGCAGCGCTGAGAGAGCGGGACGGAGCCGCCGGGATGGTGAGTGTGGATGCCGGGCAGTGGGATGAGACCATTTGCACCATGCTTGCTTGCCAGCATCCGCCCTGCTGGGAGGCGCTGCGGAGGGTCGAGAGCGGACACCCCCGGACCCTTTTAGGAGCACCAGGGAGGCATTCTGCGGAGTACGAAGGTAAGCGGGTGCCCTGCTTTTGAAGGTAACTGGCCGCTCGTCTCCTATGGGAGTATTGAAAAGGGAAGAACCCACACTCTGTCTGGTGCTGGTTCTGAAAGGACATCTAGGATACTGTTCCTTTGTGCTTGACGATGGTTTCTTCATGTTTCAGGTGAACTGCCCACACTGAAAATTGTCAACCTTCCCCTCAACTGTTCTTGGAGAGAGAAAATCAAATGCAGTGAAAGTTATGGTTCCATTTCCAAAACCATCTCCAGCATGAAAGACAACAGAAGTTATCTTTCAAATTCCACACAGAATGATATTTTGATACCTCCGGTCTCAGTTGTGAGGTTAACAAACTAAGCTTTTCAAACTGCAGGGTTTAGGACTTTACTGCCTAATGAGTCCCTTTCTACTCTTTCACTGCACACGCCCTGGGAAGCTAGATCCAGTTTGCAGGGGCCTCCCAATACATTCTAGCGCCCAAAACAACAGATCCAAAATTTCAAAGTATGCCCGCTCACTTCCCTAGCCATCAATGGGAGGTGATTTGTCTGGACGAGGCTGTTGGAATGAAGGGAAGCTGCCGAGAAGTACAGCAACCTTATCTTTGAGTAATTTGTGCTATTTAACATAAAGGTTGATTAGGCTCCAGGCTCACGCTGTATACAACCAAAAGACCTAAAGTTATAGAATCATAGAGTCATGAGCCATTATGGCACTCGTGCTTGCTCTTTCCAACTTGGTTTTTGCTATCTGTGTGCTTTCCAGTTCTGAAAGGGATCCCTTCCCAGGACTCAACTCCCGGATAGATTCTCACACCCCACACTTCTTACCAATGAGCTTCACCTGCTGGAGGCAAGCTGAGAAAGTAAGTGAGATTGTTGATTTGTTGGGGAGGTTTAGGATCTGGATCCCATTATCATTGTCAAAAATGGCCCCTCAAGGACCGCTACGATTGATCTCGCCCTATTCTCTGCTGTGCCGCACACAAATTGGTTCTGTTCCTGCCCACCAAAGTGGAGGAGGCCAGGGGCGAGGGCTCCTGCTCCATGAGGGCCTCTGGAGCAGCCACCTCTGCCAGGAGGAGGCTACTCTCCCCCAGAGATGCTTGGGCATACCTAGTAGAATAAATGTCTCCCACCCTCCTGCAATGTGACCTGTATCATGCAGAATGGCATATGTGTTAGTATGGAGAAAAGTTCTATTCTTTATTGGGAGGTATGTTACAAAAACAGTCAGCCAGTACCTGTGAGACTCAAATAATATCACAGAAGTTCACAAAAACTGTTAAGGGTGGATTGTGTGTCTTCAGAAACCAAATGATAAACTCTGCAAGGAATTCTTGCTTGTGGTACTCTTGTGGTCTTCTTCTGTGGCGAGACATTTCTCTTATAGTGTCCTCTTCTCTTCCACATTTCTTGGCAGATGCAGGTGACAGATGTCAGTGAATTTGCAATACACAGACTGGGTTATCAGCTACCCTGTGGGAACTTGGTAGTCAGGTGGATCCCATCCACCCGTCCCAAACCTCTGCAACCCAAAAAGCCAGCTACAAGAGCGTAAGTAGCAGACCCTCCACAGGAGGCATCTCAGATAGCCTGCTGCTCTGGGCAAAAGAGAGAGCGAGATCACCACCATCTTGAGAACATCAATTATTTTTGACAAAAATAGATGTATTTCAGCAGATTTTCTCAAGCAGTCCCAGAAAGTTGATCCTGTAGGCCTTACCCTGCCACTACTCATAGGAATTGTTACTGGTACTGACTTATTCTGTTTAGTTTTTAAAACCCATACTGCTGTCACCTTTTCATCCGGTCACTGGTCCCATAGCCTCTCTACATAGAGTGCTTTGAGGAGAGAAGATTCGTAACCCTGTCTGCCATAGCCCTCGTAATGACACAGGAGACAAGGATCTTGGCTAAAGGAAATGCAAACATCATGAAAGGCTTTCAGACCGCAAGGGCTCCTGCTGTCCCCTTCCTTCCTTCCTTCTCTGTGGTAGATTCAGCAATATTACTGGCTGCCTGGCTGAAGCGGGAAGGTCTCAGAGGGCCCTGTTTGCCCCTTCCCATTCCCCTGCACTTGCCATTTCAACAGAAGTGGGAAGCTTCCCAGTCCTCATAGGAACTCACCAGTGTGGCTTTTCTTTGTTTAGTGTGATACCTTCTCAAAGGATTTGTGTGAAAGATCTCTTGCTGGAAAGCAACCTCGCTTTTAAGGAGAAACGAGGAGAAATGGTGAGTGGTGCTTATTGCTGTCCTTATGTTTTCCTACCACTTGCTGTCAGATTGAAAGCTACTTGCCAGGAACTTCATTTCCACTTTTTCTTATTTGTCCAGTTTGCATGGTTTCTGTAGCTTTAGCTTTGGTCTGGAACACAGAAGTTTAGCAGGCCAAGACATTCCTGGCTCGGGACAAACGCTGGGAAAACTTTCCCCCTCTAAGTTATTTGCAAAATGGAAGGAGGTCACATCTACTCCTGCACTGCAGTCTGGCTGAGACAATGAAGAGTGTCTTGGGCTTGGCTTGAGCAAAACTGTTGCTGGACAGAGGAGCCTTGGGAATCCAGAGCGCACCTAGAGTCCTCCCCATGGAGTGCCTCTTCCTCCTTCTGGACTTTCCGAGGTAGCTTTGTCTGCTCTCCCATACTAGTGTCTTCTGCAATGCAAGAGGATGGGTCGCGGCTTTGGAGTAGGAGCAGAGGTTACGAGAGCAAGTCATGTGTGAAAGTGTGTGTTTGGCTGGCTTCCTCTTCTTTTCTCACTGTAACAAATTCATTCCATAGAAAAGAAAAAAATCAAGTAAAGTCCCCACCGGAGGCCAGCCTTACCTCCTTCATCTGAGGAAGAAAAAGCAGGTTCCGGCTGACAAATCAAGGTCAGTCCCCAAATACTTCTTTTTGGTGTCTGATAGGGTGAAGGGAAAAGCCTGGAGGGAGGTGCACAGAGGACCAGGCTTCTGTCCAGACCCACTTGTCTTTGAATGTGTGATCACCATCCTCCTGGTCGGTTCTTCCCATAGTTGGGAACTTTGTGGAGTCCTGCTTCTGGGCCCTGGCACTGGGCCTTTTTAGCAAAGGGCCCCAGAGTTGTTTTTGTTCTGGAATAGTCCTGTAGGCAACGGGAAGAATGCCAAACGGAGCGTTCTCGGGAAAAGCCAGTTCTCCTCCTATGGCCTGCAACTTGCTTCTGTGGTGCCATCCCAAGCTGAGAGCAACTCAAAAATGGAGAGCAGAAGAGGAGCATCGTTAGAGAGCAAGGAGAAGGGTGCACCTCCTCTGTTTACTGTGCAGAAAGCACCCAGTTTGTACAGATTTGAACCTAAGGTGAGCAAGGAAGGTCTGGCATTTGTATATTTCTGTATGGGTGTCTATGTCTGTTGGGAAGGGGAAATTAAAGAAAGAACCTGTGGTGCCCTTGATGCACAGATGGAGAGTCTCATGTCCAAACTCATATTTTATTGCCATGTCTTAAAGAGACGCACCAGCAAATGCTATTGACTTGCCAGTCTTTTTTATTTTAAAGCCTCCAAGAAGTCAGGATCCTGTGCCAGGCAGGAAGCCTCTGCCCCCACCTTCCTGACTACTTGCATGCTCTGACAGGTTTCTTGTGGTTCGCAAGCAGGATACTGGGCACTCAGGGGCATGGCACAGTCTCCATTCCTCATGCCTACATTTCCCAGAGCATCTCCTCACTGTTTTACTGCTGCTCATTCCTCTGCCATTGAAAGCTCAGCTGAAAAAGGCACAGTTGGTGGAGCCAGAGAAACCCTCCAGTTTTGCTTCTGGGGTGATAGCTTCAATATAAAGAAGACACAAGAGGATAGGGTGGGGGAGCGGGGGTTGATTTGCAGACCCTGCCAGGTTGAAAGACAATCCAGCTCCCTTTCTGCAGAGTCCCTGAGTGAGGCCACAGAGCCAAAGCCAACTTGCATGTTTGACTCTGGCATGGATGTTGTGTTTGGTGGGGGTGGAGAGATCGGTCCAGCTCTAGCTTGCATTTCTCTCCCTTCTCTGCCCCCACACCCTGGTTCCTTCCCCTTTTCTCCCCCCCCCCCCACTCACCTTTTTCTAGATTCCTATGAAAGAGGAGTGCTCAAGAAGAACCCACAGGCTGCTCAGGGTTCCCTCTGGAGGTGTGTTGACGTTCTGAGTTTAGGTGTTCCCTAAACTGCGGGAGAAGCAAAGGCTGACCTGCCTGTTCTGACATTGCTCTAGGCTTAGTGCCCAGGTGGCATCTGATGCCAGGCCTGGTGGAGCAGCTTGACAGAGCTGACGACCCAAGCCACAAAATGAGGGAAGGAAGAGGAAAAACGACTCAGAAATTCCAGGAAGCTGTAAGTGTGGCTAGAGCCGACTGGCTCATCCTGAGGTGTCTTAGGAGTCCTTCCTGTCCAGGGATCAACTTGGAGTGGATCACTCAGTTTCAATGGCTGAGGGCCATTTCATACACTCCTCAGTGACCTCCCCCCTGAAGGTTCACTGCAGCAGCTCTTCTGCCTCATTCCCAGTAGTTGGGGTTTGGAGAGTCTGCAGATAATTCCTTCAGTGCTCCCAGGCCCCCTACTCCTCACCCCAGGATGGTACCTCCCTGATTCCCTGAGGAGAAAATGATTGTAAACTCCATTTGAATCTGTGGCAAATGGGAGCTGAGATGTGTAACTTTGGGCACCTCTGGGGAGTTTCTGAGAGTTCACCACACTGGCACCTCTAGTATTCTGTATTTCAGTACTTCAGTAACACCACGGAGGTCAGTTGGGAGCTCTTCAAAGCAGATGCATGTCATGCTGCAGCATCTTGGGTGCATGTGTGCAAGCCTAGGCCAAAGGTTTGGGAGCAGAGGGTCAAGCAGGGTAGAGGGGTCCACTCTTGCTATTTCTTCTCCAGTCTGCAGAGGATTGTAGGCCCCCTGGGGCCCCTGAGACCCATCCCAGGAAGAAGCAGTTGGTGAAGTCTGTGGAATGCAAGAGTGTGAGGAACAATCAGCTCACGGTGGGTGAGTGCTGCCAACCTCTCCTGGGGTCTGACCTGCACTATCACAAAAGCCCTGATTACAGCCAGGGATCACTGGCAGATAAAGCCAGTGTTTCCAAGGGAGACCTCACAGTTTTGGCCTCTGTTCACTCCAGTCCTGGCCCAGAAACGGGGGCACTGTAACCTGTGGAGCACAGGACAGGTATGAGACAGCTGAGACTTTGAACTTGTGTGCCTTGCATGAAGGCAGGTTCAGCAAGGCATGTGTTAAGGAGAGCACTTAGTGTCTGAGGGGATGGGATGGGGCAGTGGAGACCAAGAGGGGCTCAGCTGAGGGTAGCCCCTCATTGGCAGGATTTGAGCCAAAGAGGAGCTCTGTTTCTCAGCCACAGTATCCCATCATCTTTCTTCAGCACACGGGATCTTTGGCCAGTGTGGCCTCTGGACCCTCAACAGCGGCATCATCTGTAGAAGGAACCCTTTATAAGGGAAGGGAGGCAGTGTGTTGGGGGTACAGCTGGCTCCTTTTCTATTGGGAACAAAATTGGGGGGGGGGGGAAACTGGTGTGGATCCTTTTCCCATGGTAAGCCTCCTCTTCCGTACATCTTTCCTGTTTCCATTGGAGCGACTGTTGGCAAGGGGGAAAGACTTGGCTCTCAGGCCTCCAATTATTACTCCATCAAACTTTTTGTTTTGGCCACAACATCCATGCCAAACCTCCTTCCCCCTGGCATTTACTTGTTTTCTTTTGGATTTCATTTGCTTAGGTTACAATAACTTTGTTCCCTGGATATCAAGAACGGAGTCCCAGTTCAACCAGTACCGCAAGCCCCTGGCCAGCCGGAAGGAAACCCCTCCGCCTCTGAGGGACTCTCCTCCAGCCACCCTCAGCAGCAGAAGGCAGCCCATGGAAGCCCCTCCAGGGACTCTGGGACAGACCCTCCCGCAGCTCCAGTCCCCCAACCCCCCTCCCCCTCCCCCCTCCCCCTTTTTTTCTGAGACTAGTGGGAATTCTCTGGACTGACTGGAAGCTGAACTGGGAGGCGGTTTCCCAGTGGGACCACAGTCTCTCCAGGAACGCTAGCCTCCTTTCATGAGCTGGGCAGTTTGGGGGACGGGATTAGAGTTATTAAATTCCAGATCCTTCTGTTTGCTGCGTGTGTTGCCTTTCTCTTCAGAGGGCACCGTCTCAAGAAGAGTGTCTCTTGCTACCACACAAAGGTAGGGAACACGGTAACTACTTCTTCCCTAGAAACCTGGAAAAGTTGGTAAGTAGGCAGGTAGAAGATTGATGCAAGTCACAGGAGAGAGGCACGATCACAGTTGGAGAATGGGAGACTGTTGAGATGGAGAGCATGCTCTTTCCAGCTCTGCCACTGCCAAAGGGGGAGACAGTGGCCTTATCATAGGAGAAACCCCCCCCCCCACTGTGAAGAACCTCTTAGTTAATAATTATCGTGGAAACCCGCAGCAACTCAGCAGCCTGTGTGAATCAATATCCTTTCTGTTGTAGCTCTTCTAACAGTCCCCTTACGTGCACCCTGTGTATTCTTGCAGAAGTTGTCCATCCATAGATGTACCTCCCATGCAGACTTATGTGCCACAGTCATTTTTGGTACTTAGTTGGCCTGAAAGAAAATGAGGGACCCCTCTTCTCAATTCTTCCAAGCACCCCAATGTCTGGAGGCAATGCCATGCTTGCAGTTGATAGCCAGAGGAGTGGCTGTGACCCTCCTGGCTTGGTTTCTCCTTGCCATCCAGGCACCTTCCTTAGTCAAGACCAGGCAGTCCCTTGTAGAGTTTCTACCCTTCCCTAGGCAGAATGAGGGTGGAGAGCATGGCCAAGTGTTTCAAGGGAAGGTTCATTTTGACATCTCTTTAGCCAGATAGGAGAGACTTTTAGCGCATTTAGGTTTTTAACATCTTCCACAACTGGGTGTCCTCACTCTTCTTCCTACCTCCTCATCGTTTGGAAACATGGCGATGCCAGCACCTGTCCTCACCACAGATTCTTTACAAGACAGGTCCTTTGGCTTCTGTCCAGAGGTCTCCTGAAAAACTGGTATACAGAAAAGGCAAAATCCTCACTCCTTGCTGTGAGTGCAGACTGTCTTGGCAGCTGTGCTGAAGAAAAGCACTCTGGAGTCTCTCCCCCCCCCCCCCCCCGCCGCCCCAATTGATCTTATGCCCTTCTTGGCTCTCAGCCGGTCTCTTATATTCCAGTCTCATAATATCAAAGGTCAGGATTGTCTGCTGTATATGAGGATTAATTTGGCTTCTTCTCCTTGACTTGTGCTTCCTGGTGCCATAGTTCAGTGACAAATGGCAAACCATTTAAGAATTCTCTCAGCAAAGGAAAATAAAATAAAATAAAACGTGCACACGCATACACATAGCCAACCATCCAAACTCCGTCCCCCTCCTTGCCTCTTTCTTGTGGCAGAGGAGAAAGTCTTGGCGACTGCTCCTTTGTGACAAACCCAGCCATCCAGAGAGATGCTTTGTCCTGAGGGCACTGTGACTGGACTCTGGAGATTCTGGCCAAAGGGTCACTTGCCCCTCTCCTCTCGCTGAGGAAGGAGGGAAGCAGGCAGGGGGCATCCTACCAAGAAATTACTTCCAAGTTTGGGAGATGAACCTTCCCTTGAAACACTTGGCCGTTTCAGCAGAGGCATAGGCCCTCTGGCCAAAGTCCTTTCTGTTTGCTGGAGGGTTTCTTAGTAACCAAAGTACCCCCGCCTTCTGCCTTTCTCCTTCCTGCTAGCTCTCCTCTGGCAGCCAGCCAGTTCTGAGAAACAGAAGAAACTACCCATAAGGTCCATCCATTTGCAATCCTTCCTCTTCCTGCAAACTTGGTCTCCTGTGCTTTGTTCCAAGGTAAGTGCCAGCTGTTCTGTGCATGAGAGTTTTGCTTGCTTTTGCTTGAGAACAGAAGAACTAAGACAGTACTGTGGCAGCTGAATGAACCAGGCTGTAGGGTGGCTTGCTCTTTATGCAGTTTCACAAAAAGCCGGCAGGTTAGACTCAGAGACGTCACAGGCCTGAATTTGCAGGACCTAAGCAGAGCAGTGGGGGACAGGGGTCCTGGAGATGTCTCATCCATATGGTCACCATAAGTCAGGGTCAACTCAAAGATGGCATTGGTCTGATGCCTTCCCCCCCCCCCCCCGACCCACTCTGGCTTCAGTTTGGAGATCGGGCTCCTTACCTGGGCTGGCCACAGTACAATATAAATGATTAGTAAAACTGCAAAGAAATAACCATGAAGCTGTCAAATAAAAACAGGAACTGCAAATAATTGAAAGGATCTTAAAAATATGAAAACATAATCGACTTTGTGGATAGATGGTCTCAGTAAATGGAGTTACACTCCCTCCTTGTCTGAAGTATGTTGATGGACTACACTGCAGGATGGTTGTAGGAACTGAGATGGTGACCACAAACAGCTGAGCTGAGTTTGGTCCATTTCCATATCTTGAGAGTGGCAGACACAACACACAGCCCCTAGTTCTCACAGGAGAGATTTTCTTCAGAGCCTCTCCTCATGCCTTCTCCCTTGCAGAATGGAGCCGGAAGGCTCTGCGGAGGGCCTGGGTCCCAGGCAGTCTCAGAAGGAACTTGTCTCTGGAGTTCAGACCACACCGGAGAAGAGGTCAGCATCACTGCTCCGGAGGCAGCGGAGGAAGATTGGCCGTGTGTGTGTGAGAGGCAAGGGTAAGTGCCGGAAGGGGGCTGGGAGCTGGGTGAGTGAGTGGGAAATGGGCATTGGGGTGTACCATTGAAGCAGGAGGGAATGAAGCCATGGGGCCTGGTCTCTGTAATCAGAGCCCAACAGCTGTGTTCTCTTGCCTCCTATGTCTCTCATGCCTGTCCTGAGCTTCTTCCTGCCAGAATTATCCTTGCGCTATCTCTGTTTTTATGGCCACGTAAGTGAGCTGAAGTAGGCAAGCAATCTCAACAACTAAAGAGGAAAGAAACCCCATTTTCTTTGCATCAGCTGGCTGTCCTTGAACAGCACAGCTTTGTCACCCTTTCCCTCCAGACGCATGGATCGTTGCCCCCACCAAAAGTTGCTCCTGCCGGGTGTCTGCTGGCCAGAGGGGAGCATCTGGGTTGTTCCTCACTAGTGGGTTTGCTTTGAGTAAAGGACGACTGCAATAGGTCTCATGGTCTGCATTTCAGCAGTAGGGTCTGTCATGCAGAAACAGGGTGGGTGGCCTCATACCAGGCACTCAGGTGGGGCATGCAGTATCTGTGGGGCTGAGGGTACAGCAAGTGTGTCCATGCTTCTGCCAGGAGGAGATGAGCCCCAGGCAACAAAGCAGGTGTACTTGATGGAAGCAGCAGAATCAGTTTCTTTGGCCTTGGAGGGGGAGGAGGCCCTGGGTGTGCATGCCAGTCAGGTGCAGATCAGTTTTCAAATCCACCAATGGGCGTCCAGAGCCTTTTGTCCTGTTCAAACAGTGGCGGTTATAAGTCCGGGCCCCAGCGATTGTTTGGCTGCCTGCCTGGGATTCAGAAAAAGAAAATTTGTTCTTGGGGGCTGCCAGCCTGACTGCCCTCTTCCTCCTCCCCCCTCCTTTGTGAGGGGAGGGGGCCATGGCACGCAGCCCCTTCCCCACAGTCCTCCTCTGTGCCAGGCCAGCCAGTGATCTCTTGGAGCCTCCTTTTTATCTGACAACGTTTGGTGAGTAGTGGGGGGAGGCATCCGAGTGCCATTGCTGTGGCTGCAGCTCTGGTTGCCAGGAGCCGTTTGTCTCAGGGTGGGGCGTGTGTCTTGGTACCCCCTTTGTTTTCAGGCAATACTGGTGAGCCTCCCTTGCGGTCATGGAAGCAGCAGGAGCTGGCAACCATCCCACTGCCCTCTCTGTGTACCTTTTTGGAAGAGCAGGAACAGGGGGGAAGGATCTCCCTCTCCCACAAGATGCTGCTCCTGCTGTGTAGATCTAAAGGTACGTTTGGCAGCCCCTTGTCACTGTCTCTCTTGCCTCCTCCAGGGCAGCTGAAACTCTCCATCCACATGCAAGGCAAGGACCTTCTGCTCTACGGTGAGTAGCCACTTGGGCCCCAGGACAGCAGCCCAGGATCAAATCCGGGCTTAGTATGGAGCAAAATGATGATTCTGGCAGCACAAAGTACCAAGCCAAGGTACTTTCCACAGGAGGCAGTGGGACTCTGTGCTTCTGTTTGCAGGTGTAATTTCCTACAGGGGAATTATGATGACCACAGACCTCTCTGTTCTGGGGTGTGTTTACTCTCTGATTTGTGACAAGTTATCTAGCTCTAAGCATCACTGTTTCCCAGCTGGAAAATCCCAACTTGCTAATACTTTAAAAAAAAAAAAGTCAGCTGTATTTAAGTCTATGCAGGTAGCTTTTCCCTCAGCCTCAGTGCTGTTACCCACACTAAAAAAGGAGCATGAATCGGGTGTCTTTGCCCCTAATTTAATGGAGCCAGCCATTTGTAGGATTACATGTCATAATCTCAGAGGCAGGTTTCTACCTGTGGCCCCATTTTGCAGCTCATGGGCTGCAGACAGTTAAATTAAATTAAATATGTTTCAGAAAATAAACCATGAATAAACTATCCCTACTCCACCACCCTGCCCACCAAACCCTGTAGGTACATTGCTGGCTGTCCCCCAATCCCCAAGCTGGTAAAAGGGAAAAACAAAGGAAGCCCTGCAAGGCTGCAGTCTGCTGGTCCCTGGAGCCCCATATTTTGGAGTCTTTGGTGGTGTCTGCCGTGTGAGTGTGTGGTGATTGCAACTTGATGAAGGGCAGCTCAGCCCGAGACACCCCCCCCCCTTCCTGGCCCACAAAGCCTCCTCCTCCTCCTCCTCCTCCTCACCAACAGCTTTACTGGAAAGGGCTAGGGCTAGACTCAGCCTCATATAGAGAAATCCCAGTGCCGCCTCTGCAGCCCAGAACCACGATCAGGATGTGGCCTCTGATGCTGAGCTTGATGGCACTTTGGGGCCTCCGGCACAGATACCATCACCACAAGTTGGAGGAAGTCGGGTGCACAAAATGCAATTTGGCATCAGGACGTGGGACCGCATCTGCCTCCAACGAAAGGCTCCGACTTGGATATTTTTAGAAGGCTTTTACTAATGGCAAACATTATATGCTGTGAGCACACACATCCGCCTCCTGTACTGTGCTCTCTTCCCCAACAGTGGTGAAGCAGGTAAGTGGCACCATTTCAGATTTCAGCAAGGGGGGTTTGCTGTTGCTGCTGCTGCTTCTGCACCAGATTTAAAGGCCTGGCCCTGAAGATTAAAGAGCATTGAACTTGATAGATTTTGAAGGTCTGTGTTGTGGATGCACGTTTTCTTCTATGCAGTGTTACACAGAGAGACTATTAGCTCCTTGTTTGTCTGATTTTGGTTTCCAGAAGGAGATGTGTCTTTTGAAGACAAACGTTATTGCCTGCCATTGTAATTTCAGTATTGTCTCTTTCTCAGTGTAGCATCGATTGGCCTGTCCAAAGTATTTATGACCTGACCCAGTTCTCATTGTTCTGCTTGCCATGTATTGCCCTCATACTTTCTGGCCAATGTTAGCATCCAGGGAGTTTGTAGTAGCTCTCCTGCCAGCACCCTTAGAAGAATCCAAAGGAAGCAGATGAGGCTCTCCTAACCAGGGCACAGTACCAAATGCTGTGTTTTCACTAAGATTTGTGGAATGCACATTACCCCCACTGGAATCCCCACCGAAATTAAGACACAGACACCCCAGCAGAGGATCTGGAAAGGGGGAGGCACAGAGGAGGGGGAGATGTGGAGTCAGCAGGAACCAAGGGATGCAAAGAAAGGAAGGAAGGAAGCTGTGTGTGGAGCTGTGGGTGAGTGAGTATGGCTGCCAGTGAATGCAAAGTCAACTTTCGGGTAATCCTTTCCTTTACCTTTCAGCAAAGGACCCTGATCTCTTCTGTTTCCAAATACTGTTTCTTATGTCGATTTTATTGTCTCTCTCTTCTCAAGTCATGGAAGCCAGAGGTCTGTTGGGAAAGCGATACCAGATCTGTGACTCCTTTGTCAAGGTGCGCTTGCTCTCTACCTTTTCTTCTTCCTCCTCCTCCTCCTCTGCAGGAAAGGTGCTTCAGCTGAGCTTTGCTAAGCAATCATGTGAATTTCCCTGGAGAAAAAAATTCCCCCTCTTAATTCTCTCTCTTCCCACCCCTGCCACCACCACAGGTCAGGCCCTGCTCCAAACCAAGCTGCTGACTGCATTGTCTGTAACAATTGATTTTTTTGAACGTGTGTGTGTGCATGCGCATATGTATGTGTGTATATATGGGGGGGGACAAAACCCTCCTCTTAGTCCATCAGCGGCAGCCGTGAGACTTGAGGAAGGAAGGCAAACGGCATTGCTGAGCAGGTGCAGGAGGCAGAGCTCTGTGCCGCATCTTGGCCGGTGCTTTGGGCCAGCTGGCCCGTGGCAATTGTGCAGCGGCCTCAATGGTCTTCCCAGAGTTGTGATGGCCACGGCAAGGGCTCTTTGCCTGCTGCTTGCTGCTCATGCTTTGCGGGGGCATCTGACCCTCCCAGAGAGGCAGGGTAAGGTGCCCTCCTGCGCTTCTTATCTACAGGCTTCTCTGCTGGTGCATGGCCTGGGACTTCCACCGACCTTGAGAAATGGGGCAATATGTGGGGTGACCTTGGAGGGCATCAGAAAGCCTTTCTTTCCTGCTCTGTTTCCTTTTCCCCAAAGGAGTTGATGTGGAATTTCAGTAGACCTGAGTAATGTTGGGCTGGGTGGAAGTCGGTTGTCAGTTTGGGATCCAGGTATCCTCCTTTCTTAGAGAGCCACTATTTTCAGAAGATCTGGGTTAGTGGTGAGTTTTTTATGCCTGCAAGAATGTCAGCACTATACAGTTTCTTTATTTCTCCCAATGAAGGTGTCCGTTGTGCCAGATGTCGGTCGGCAGTGCAGGCAAAAGACCAAGACTGTCCCAGACAGTAGAAACCCTGTCTTCCACCAGCACTTTCTCTTGTAAGTATGGGCCACAGATGGGTGGATGTCTTGCCTGTGAGAGCAGCTGCCTGCCCCTGCCAGCAGCACTGTCCTTTTAAGGTCCCAAGGCAGGCAGAGAAGAGAGCTTGTTGAGGATCCCAACTGGAGCTAATCTTCCATCTTCCATCTCTTCTGCAAGCCCACAACCCCTTGCCTCACTGCTCTTTCCTTGCAGCCCCAACACTTCGGCCCTGTGTGTGGATATGGCTTAATGGGCTGGCTGGGAGTGCGAGAGCACACGCCCAGGATCACGCACCGCCTTCCCTTCCTTCATTGGGATGCTTCTCTGATAGGCTTTTCCAAGACTTTGCCTTTGCCATGGGCCTTGGGGTATAGGTGGGACCCAGGTAAACAAGGTGCCCGAAAGTTCTCACCTCACTTGCCCTTTTGCATGGAGGGAAGGAGTGCCATGATTGGGAAAGAAACACTCCTGGGGAGATTTCAGACCCTGAATCCAGAGCCTGATTGCGGTTGGAAGATGCACATCTCCTTGCTGTTTGAACTACCTCTTTCCCTGACTTCACTTCTGTTTCCACTCCCTCCCATGGGCACATCTTTTGGAGGATAAAATGGGGAGCCAAACATGCCTGCAGTTTGGCCTACTCCAATGCGAAGCCAATAAAGCTGAGAGGGCAGCAGTGGGCAGATGAGGGATGGGGCAAAGGGCCAGGCAGAGGCCTTACTGTCAAAGCAGGATCCTGGCAGCCTCCAGATGGGTGGCCTCAGTGGACTCACGGCTGTCTCTTTTCCAGCCCTTTGCGAGTGGAAGACGAAAAGAAGCGCCTGTTTGTTACTGCCTGGAACCGGCCGAGGGATTCCCGGTAAGGAATACTCTGCTGAGACAGAGACTGTCCAGTCAAGGCCTGTCGTGGACTTCCACGATTTGCTCCAAAGCCTGGCTGTTTCCGCCCGCAGCTCACTAGGGTGCAGGTAGCCTTTGTGGGGCGGTTTCAGATTTGAGGCAAGCTCTCTAGGAGCCTTAAATCAGGAAACAGCCATGGGGTCCCCATGGGAGAGGTGCCCAACAAGGTCAGTCAGAAGAAGAGGGTGGGAAGAGAGTGAGTTGGGAAGACTTTCTTCCACTGGGCCTTCATCTTCTCAGGGAACTTTTTCTCTCAAAGAATACCCCTGCCTCCCTGTTCTTAGATCCCATTTTCACCTAGAGGCTATTCAAGCGCCAGCAAGGATCTGGGCCCTCGGTACCCCTCCTGAGACATCTTAGCTGAATGCTTTGGCCCATTCTTTGGGAGCTCTGAGGTTTGGAGACCACTTGGCTCGGCATTGTTGGCCACCCTACATGAGTGGGATTGATTTGCTCGACTTTGCTTTAATCGGTGTTTGTTTGCACTGTTTTATTAAATGCCACTGCTCTGGCATTTTTAGGAGCCAAGACATGTACAATGGCAGTGATAGCAAGGACTGGTAATTCCTACAGGCTGGAGAGAGGAACAGACAGAAGGAAAATGGGATTTGTAGTTCATTGGCGTTCATAAATACTCCTGCAAGAATGGGTGTTGTTAATGGGTCTGTCAGAACTGCCCTTTTTTGGAGGTCCCAGGCTGACACTGGGCAAGTTCATAGAGTTGAAAGAGACCACAAGGGCCATCCAGTCCAACCCCCTTCAGCCATGCAGGAACTCCCAATCAAGTCCCCCCCCCGGCTTCTCTTTCTGCCAGAGAGCTGCATGGGGCTAGCAGGACAACAGGAGGCATGAGAACAGGAAGGGGCCACAGGTCTTGCCTGGAAGAGGCAGCGGGAGGGTGCAGAGCATCACCAGGCCTTCTACACAGCGCAGCTCCCTCTCTGCCGCTCCAGCACAGCAAAGCCATTTGGCCCTTTGGTCCCTTAGCTGATGGCTCATCTGGTGCGCCTGCAACAGCCCCTCCAAGTGCATATGCTGCTTGTCAAGATCTCTTGCATACAGCAGAGGAAGGGGCTTGTTATGGGATGGGTGGGAGTAGCCCCCTCACTGCTCTGTGACCGGTTCCTCCCCAGGCAGAGTGAACTCATCGGCTGCATGAGCTTCGGCATAAGGAGCCTCCTGAGCCTAGACAAGGTATGGAAGGGGGGTGAAGCGGGAGTTTGGGAGGCAGGTGGGGTGGGGGTGCAGCTGTGGCACTTCCCCCTCCCCCTGAGAAGGGAACCTTAGGGTGGGAACACCAATAGGTTCCTTTTCAAGGCGCTGAACATGCACTGGCCAGCTCCCTTCCAGTGATGGGTTTGTAGGTCTGGAAAGCGGGTGCAGCCAGACTTCCTCCATCACCCCCTTGCCACTGGCATGAACATGCACCTCCTGTCATCATAACGATGTGCATTCGTAATAGTGATACCCCCACTGTTGCGACATGGGCTTATCCCAAAGAGTCTGCAACTTGTGCCTTGTGTTTATCTTTGTAAACCCAGGAGATCTGTGGCTGGTATTACCTGCTGGGAGAAGACCTGGGTAGAGCGAAGCACCTGAAAGTGGCCACAAGGCAGCAGCACTGGCCAAAGCTGGAGGGCACAGGTGGGTCCCATGGGGAGCTGCTAGTAGGGGACAGGACTGTCTTTCTCCTGGAAGGGGATAGGGTGGTGTGGGGGGAATCGGAGCCAGGCCGAGCAAGCATTGGCAAGGGCCTCCTGACAGGCCAGGGCTACAGCTGGATGGCTGAAGACCAGTGGCTCAGCTGCCCACCCTAGCCTGTTTTAAAAGATTTTCGTGAGGAGGAGTGAGTGTGGGTCTGTG
>CM034713.1:15880393-15903564 GCA_020142125.1 Phrynosoma platyrhinos | reverse complement strand
CCCTCCCTCCCTCCCTCCCAGAGGCGAGTGGCCGAGACCCCGGGGAAGCTCTGATGGCCTCTCAGGATCTGGGGCACTGCATCATCCCTGAGCGATCCCCCATCGGGGCGTGCGTCTCAACTGAGTCGGCCGGAGGCCTGGCCCAGCCCTGCCTAATCCTTTGCCCTCTCTCTCTGTCTGTCTGTTTGTCTCTTGCAGCAGTATCACCCTACAGACATCACTGGGCAGCTCAACCTCTCCGACCCCTCGGTCAGCACCGTGGTGTGACATCCGGGCGCCACTACCGCTGGTCACAGACTCCAAAGGAACAGACCAATGGAGACTCTGAGACACCAAAGCAAGGCCTTTCTTTGCCACCCATCTACAGAGTCTGCATTGCTTTCTTCCCACCTGGCCAGGAGGAGACCCCCTTCTTTTTGATATTCCTTGGATGAACCACACGAACATGAGGCCCCCTTTTTTGCCCCCTTCATCTTCCAGAGCTGGTGGTCTCTGGTCGTTTCTCTTTGCGACATCGACAGACACAGGGATGGTGGTCCCGAATGGCACGCCGACCAGGCCGAGGGTAGGCTGCGCGTTCTCGTAAGCGGACTGGGTTTCCTTTGCAATGGGGAGAGATGCTCTTCATCAGACATGCATGCTCCGACCCCCCTCCACCTCCGCTGCCAACTCGCCCCCCATTTCTTCTCACCAATAGTTAGAGGAAGACGGAGGGGCTCCCTAGCCCCGGTGCTCATGGGTGATCACCGTGTACATAACCCTCCATGTCTATCTCAACCGGCACCTCAGCCGGAGAGAAGGTTTTGGTGATGTAACGCATGTTCAGCTCTCTGGCTCTTGCTGAGATGGTCCTGCCCACAAGAAACTGTTGTTCTTCCCCCGAGGAGAGGAGCGTCCGTTGCCCTTGCCCCCTTCCCTGCCGTCCACGTTGGCGGTCATTTGTGAACGGGGACGTTGTCTCTCTCCCTCTCCACAGCCTGATAAAGGAATGTGTTCAGCAGGATAGGCAAAGTGATGGCAAATGGAGAAGGCCTCTCCGCTGCTCCTCCTTTCTGGCACCTGGCCTGCAAATTCGGCCAGAGTGAGTCCACCTGAAATCTGGCCTGACACAAATTGCACCCGTAGCAGCACAGGGAACCCCCGCCTCCCAGCTCCCCTCTCTGAAAAGCGGTGCTTGCCCCTAACCGTGGCCGGATTCCCTCCCTGCCCTCAGGTGTGTTTGCTGTTGCTATCAGCCCCTAAAGGCCAGTGCTCCAGGTGTGACGCTGCCATTTGCCGGTGAGCAGCGCCCCCTGCAGGCGGCCATGCCCAAAAGGGCAGCCACAGGATTCCATCCATTCTGGGACAGACGGACACGGCTCAGGAGAAAGTGACATACATACCTGCGAGCGAGCGGAGAGGCCATGGCCCAAGCAAGGGCCCTGTGTCTGCGGTCCGTCTGGGCCCTGTGGTCCTGGCCAGCAGCAGGGACTGTTGGGAGGAGGACAGAGGGGCTCGGATGCCGAGCGAGCCAGAGCAAGTGGGCTCCCTGATCCATTGGGAATCTCTCAGGAGAAGAGAAGGGAAGAGGAGGGAAGGAAATCATCCAGATTTAGACTGAAAGAGTCTTCTTCTCTTGTGTACAGGATTACAAGGAGATCCAGGGAAAACTCCAGGGCTGTTAGGCCTCAGAATGAAAGGCCTGGGTTCAGAGCTCATGGCTGGCAGACTTGAAAACCCATTTGGTTTTAGTGGGACAGACCCACTTTTTCATTTCAGTGATGTTTCTGTGTAAAATGGCAAGAAAAACCTGGCCGGGGCACATTTTTAGCAAACCACCTGAACTCAGTGCTGGGCAGCCCCTGAAGCTCCAAAGCGGTTGAACAAGGGAGGCCCCCATCGCGCCACCCAACGGCCCAGCATCCACAGAAAACAACGCTTCCTGCTTTTCAGAGTAGCTTCTGAGCCTTTCCTCCTCCTCTGCTGGTGATGTGTCCTAGATGAACACATTCCCAAGAGTAAGAACCCTGGGTTAAGAGGCATCCCCAAAGACGCATCCAAATCCTGCACCTGCTCTTTTGCCCCCGTTTGCCACCTGCCCCCTACTTCTGATTCCCACTGAGTTCAGAAATGGGGAGGGGGCTGAAGGAGTCCACGGTGCAATGCTGTCTGTCCCCCCTCCACTTGGAAGCAAGTCCCATGCACTGAGTGGACTTACTCCCAGGTGGAAGAGGATAAGGTTGCAGCCCTAGGCAGGACCCTTTAGTAAGTGTGTGATCTGGAACATGCACCCAGAGCCACACTGGGTTCTTCTGTACATAGATGTGGGTGTGTATGTGTGGAATTTTTAACTGGGCATCAGCATCCAATTATTATGAACAATAATCATATTTATTTACAACTGTACTGTGTGTTTTTGTAAGAGCTAACGGGTATTCTTCAATGAACGTCATATGCCAACAGGAGTGTGTGTCTGTGTGTCTGTTAGCCCCATTCAAGGAGACAAGGGAAAAAGGGGCAGAGATAAGACAATGCTCATGGACCCACAAAAGGCTGGGGGGGCTGGCCCTTAGGCTGTGATATGCACATTAAAAACAACAACAACAACAACATGAAGGGTAATCTTGGGAGCCAGACTCACTTTCCTGAGCAGCTCAACCCCAATTACACACACAGACACACACCACTGCCTTCCTTGCTTCTTTGCTGGCACAGAGCTTCCCCCCCCCCGCGAAAAAAAAAAAAAAAGCAGATTGGAAGACCATCTCTACTTTTCAAAAAATAGGGAGTGCTGTCAAAGGTCAAAGGAGGGCTACAACCTATTTAAACACGGAATGGTTGTTCTTGGTGGCTTCTGAGAGAAACCATTTCCCTTCTTTTGGCCAGAAAAAGGATGGTTTGGGGAGTATGGAAGAGTCAAGGCCCCCAAAAACCAGTCTCAGAGGGCCATGCGTAGCCCTGGACACACATACTCCAACCCCCATTGTTGGGGGGGGGGCTGCTGGGAGCTCAGGAGTCTTTGGTGGCTAAATCAGATTTATACTGTCTGAGCCTGGAGCACCTGGCCCTTTGTCCCCATTGGCAGGAGATGAGTAAAAGGTGCAAAACTAGAGAAATCCTAATATAAGGCTGTGCTTTGTTTGTAATGTTGCTACTGGCTGAAAGGCCTGGGTTCACAAACACCTTCAGCCAGCTATGCTTTCTGGCCTGAGGGTCCTCCTTCTCACAGTTGTGTGTGGCTGTGGCTATGGCTATGGCTGTGGCTGTGGAGAGAGAGATCCCAGGCGCAAAGGGTGCGAATGGAGGAAAGGCTGGCCCGTCCTCCACCCCGGCTGCCCTTCCATTTGGGAGCCTCCTGTGCAACTGCGAAGCTGGACGCTGCGTCTCCCCTTGGCTCACCCTGCCCTCAGTTCCTCCAGCAGAACCTCCCAGGCCCTCCTCCAGCGTCAGTGGCCTCTAGCGCGGGTGGCGGTCTGCCCACCTGGCCAGGGATCCCGGCTGAATGTGCGGCACTTTTGCCATCCTCCGATAGGCCACTGCCAGCAAGCCAGTAAGGATGCAGACGCAGATGCTGGTGAGGAAGGTTGAGGGGCCGATGAGCAGGAAAAAGGCATAGTCCTGGGGGTGCAGCCAGGGCTCCTGGCATCGGGCAAAAGATCCATTCCCAAGAGAAATGATGGGGCGATGGGAAAGGTACGGCGGGCGCTTGCAGGAGACTGCGTTCACCTCTAGAAAAGAAGAAGCATGGCACAGTTTCAGATCAAGGGTGGTTTCTACTCTGCCACCATTGCATCTAGTCTCTTGCTCTTCCTCACTGTGTGCTTGCTGCCGAAGAGGGCAGCCTTGGCATTTCTTCCAACAACTGTGACGTCTCCTCCCAAAGAAAGTCAGTTCTGCCACCTGGATCTTGCCTCTCCCTTCAGCTGCCTCCTGCTCCAGCCTTACATTTCTCCAAGATGGTGTCCACCCAGGGCCTCCGCTGCTGACCCCCAACTGCTGTGACTACCTCCATCTTGGAGATTTCACTCTGCCTAGATGCCTTCCAGGTGGCTCTGTTTTCTTTGACATCCAGAGCAAGAGAAATGAGAGACATGATGGATCCAAAAGACCTCAAGGCACCAGTGAGAGTCACAGGTGCCCACAGTGCACATCCCCATTTCTTCTATTATTTGGCTGCATGGCATTTCAACTATTTTAGGAGCATTACTGCAGAAACAACCAAACAAAACCCCATCTGAATGGAGAAAGCAAGAGGAAAGTGAACGCCACAGCAGCAGTGTTGCTATCATCTTGCCTTTTTCTGTAATTACAAAAACATGGAAGTCTTTTTTGTTGTGTTGTTGTTCCTGTGTTCATTCCCTTCCACATTTGCTACATCTCTGGACCTTCTTTTCTCAGAAATGCAATACCAGCCCACTACCTATTATTTCTACCACTCAGGTGGAGAGACGACTTGAGGCTTTGGCTGCAGCTGGACTCTCCTGTGACGTTCTCCCAAGACCTTTCTTTCTCACTCACCTGGGACTTTGTCCATGTTCTCCACAAGCCACTGGAAGAGGGGCTGGATGCCACAGGAGCATGCCCAAGGGTTGTCGCCAAGCTTCAGGGAGAGCAGGGAGGGCAGGTTCTCGAAGACGCCCGGCCCAAGGGAGGCCAAGGCATTGCCCTCCACCGAGAGGCTCTGGAGACGGGGCAAGGCACCCATCAGCTCGGGCTCCAGCCGCAGGAGCCTGTTATTCCCCAGGTTGAGCTCCCTCAGACTAGGCACAGGGAGAAAGGTCTCTGGCTGCAGGAGGCTCAGGTAGTTCCCACTGAGGTCCAGTTCCTGCAGCTGGCTCAGGCCGGCCAGGGCCTGGCGGTGGATGTTCACAAGAAGGTTGCTGCGGAGGCTCAGGCGGAGCAGGGCGTTCTGGGCCACGAAGGTTCGGTTCCGGAGGGTAGAAATGCGGTTGTAGTCCAGCAGGATGGCCGTGGCATTGGCGGGCAGGCCGTCCGGCACAAAGCGCAGCCTGTGCTCCATGCAGTTGACTTCCCCTGTGGAACAGCTGCAAACCTCTGGGCAGCCAGAGGCAAAGCAGGACAGGGGCAAGAGAAGGACAACTGTGAAGATGGCCAAGGAAGGTCCTTGCGGCCGCCTGCGGCTGGGAACATCAGAACCTGCAGCTGGCAGGAGGAGGGGTCGGTCCCTGCAGTACCAGGCCATGAAGGCAACACCATAGAGCCTCTGAAGAAGACAGAGAGGAGGCCGGAGCAGCTGGCTCTCCCTTCCTTGGCTGCCCGGATCCTGAAGACAACGTTTTGCATGGACTCCTGTGCAACTCTGAACTCAGTTGCTCTTCTTCAGTGTGCCCTTCTGTCTGGGTGGAGTTTCTGCTCTTCCTTAGCAAATATTTTCACAGAACATTCTCGCCTGCCAAGGGGCAAAGCCACAACTTCCTCATGGCTGGCTCTGTCTTCTCCAAGAGAACCAGTCATGCCAGGCAGGCCAGGTACAAGCAGGCTCTCATGCTCACCTGGCAATATCATCCACTTGGCCTGAGGACTGCCAGGGAAAGGGTCTTCTTGTGACTGCATTCTGGTTTCTCCTTCCTTCCTTCTCTCTCAGGGCAGCATTTTGGCACAAGCCTGTATGGTAGTTTAGGCTGGGACTTAAAGAAGCCAGCAGCCAGCTCTTAGCCCCCAAAATACACCACTCACAGGGACCATTAACTCCTGGGACTCCTTGCCACAGGAGAGACTGAAGGCCAGCCACTTAGCTTAAGGTGGGTAAAGCCACAGTGGAAAGGACTGTTGGGAAGAGCGATGACTGGAACAACCAGTCAGTAGAAATCTCCTTCAGACTTCCAGAGCAATAAGTTTGTGTGGCAGGGAGGGGAGCAGGCAGTTTCCACCAGTTTTTCCTTGAAGAGGAAAAAGCTAAATTTTTGTCCTGAATGCATGTCTTAGCCCATCTTTTCCCCTGATGGCTGGAAAGGGGTCTGTGGGATTTACATGTGGGACGACTCCTGGCAAAACAGATAAACAAGTGAGATTCAATCCCCAACAAGACAGGAGAACACAAATGTCCCCATAACCTTTTATTGGTCCTTTCTTTCCTTCCTTCTGTTCTTTGCCCAGAATGTGGTAACATCATGGGTATTTGGCATCATAGATGATCTTGGAGGAGTTCCTTTGGTCCCTTTCATCTTCTTCAGTGAGGTTGAGAGAGTGAGACACTTTGAACTGAATCATTGTGATGAGGGCGACCTCTTCAGGGTCCAGGTGGCTCAAGCTGGCCTCTGGGTGAGGAGGGAAAGAGAAGGAAAGTAGGGGAGAAAGAAAGAAAGAAAGAAAGAAAGAAAGAAAGAAAGAAAGAAAGAAAGAAAGAAAGAAAGAAAGAAAGAAAGAAAGAAAGAAAGAAAGAAAGAAAGAAAGGCCCACTGGCCAGTTGTATATCATGCATCAGGGAAATGCAGAGCCTGGCTGGGCCCTCTCGAGAGTGCCATTGCTGCAGCAACACTATGGGCCTTTCCAAGCCCAGAGCAGAGGCACAGTGTGTGAGCAGAGGGGTGCGGGGCATGGCATGGACGAGTGAAGAAATGGCACTGCAAAAGCTGGCCCTATTGCTCCCAAAGGAAGAAGGCAGGCTGGCAAGCAGGTCGACAGGCAAGTGGCAGCAAGTTGTTGGACAGAAGAGTCAGAACACAATCAGCAGGCATAAATGAGAACTGAGAAGAGGTTTCCTGGCCCCAGGTGCCATGTGGCCTCTGCTGAGAAGAAGTAATACTGAAAGGCAGTGGGGCGAGACACAGCAGCAACTCTCCCCTCCTTCCGCCTTCCGTCCTTGGACGGCTCCCAGCCCAACTCACCAGTACAGGCCGGCAGGCACAAGGAGCAGTTACTCCAGGCAGTCAGGCGCCGACAGTCATCCACACACGTCCGCACCAGGACACCGCAGACTGCAGCAAGATAAGCTGTGCGTTATTGGTTTCCAGAGCTAAAGCCCTGCCATAAATGGGACCCTCCCTGCCAGACCCACACCCCATTTTGCAGGCAAAGGCCACTGATGGTCCACTGGTGGTCCCCAAGATCAGCTGTGTTTGCAACCGATGATTACTAGCCCATCAAGTGAGCTAAGCCCACTCCCTCACCTTTCTCAGCTGTGGTCTGAAATCTCCCACTGCAGTCACAGGCTGGCCGGGACGGTCGCTCCAAGGCCCTGCGGCAATCTGGGCCACTAAAACCCTCTGCACAAACTGAAAGAAGTCATGGTCAGGAATATGGAAGCAAAAGCATGGTGGGCCCCACCTTCCACCCTGCTCCCTCACCCCATTTTCCCTGCCTTGGCCACATTTCTGGAGTGATGCAAAACAGCTGAAGCCAAGGCAAGTGTTGCTGCTGTCGGCTTCTGGCTTGGCTGTCTGCCCCTCTGCACAAAGATGCACGTACTGGTCCAGACATAGAGTGCTGAGTCCGGCTTGGAGACAATCCTGTCCATAGAGCTGATCAGATAGAAGCCTGAGCCCGACCGGAGGACGGCAACACAGACGTGGCGCTCCTGCAGGCACTCCTGCTTGGCCAGGTCCAGGCTTCCCGCGGAGGGGAAAAGCTGCACAGGATCTCCTTTCACTACGCTGAGGCCCGGACGTTCCTCAAACCAGTCGGTGTCTGGGAAGAGAGGAGGCAGCTCTTGGGGTCTGCTGAAATTTCTTCATCTAACCAACGGACACTGTGGGCTGTTCATTGCACATTTTTAACCTTTATTTACTTATTAAAAATGTGTGTGACATTTCAGGCTAAAAAGGGCCCTTAAAGCATCTCTCAGGAAAAGCAAGCATAAGCCAGTTAACATTCAGTAAACACAGAGGAGAAGGAAGAGAAGCCATCATCAGCCAGTGCAGCAGAAAGACACTAGAATGTGAACTGCAGCAAAAAGCATTCTTGGGGCTCAGTGAAACCATGCAGTGCCCAAGCGTGGCCTCCCCTCCTTGCAGCCCTTCCTTCCTGACCCATCCAGCTGCCCACTACCACCCCCACGGATTGCCTCACCTTCACTACCTTTGCACAGGAAAGCCCTGGCCTCCTCACAGTTGGCGTCATGGAAAAGTCCACTTGCCATATCCAACCACACACAGTCCTTCAGGCCACCGTCTGCCATGTCATCTCGCAAATACCTTTCACACACACACCAGGAAGGGAAAATGTCAAATATAGAACCCACTTATTATGTCACTGCTGTTTAAAACCCAATATCCAATCCACCCACCACACCTGGGCTCAGCGCCACATTTGCACCTGGGCCTGGAAATGCACTGCATGAGTTGAGTTGTACTTTTCTGAAGGCGCAACAAAAAGAGCTGGTTTTTCTCAAATGCAGCATAGTGGGTGTATTTCTCTTTGTGTTTTCAAGTCAGTGATGTAAAGTGCCTGCTTATTTTTCTGCAAGGGGTTGTTCAGCTGCACCCAAGTGCCAATGCTGAGGAATTGCTTGCTCTTGAAAACTGCTTCTGGCTTGTTTGATGGCATCATTGCTCTGCCTGCAACTCCATCCACTCAGCTTCCACTGGGAAGTGTGGACAGTACTGCCCCATCTCTGCATTGCCCTGTTTCCCCAGAGGCTCCTGTGGATATCACAAGAGGGGCTTTCAAGGCCATAGGACTATAGGACCCCAGAACATCCCTGAACAGGGGTGGCAAAGAGTTTATGGAACCATTTCAGTTGTCTGCAGGAAAGTCAAGCTAATGTCCATTGTCAACAGAACCAAACTGATTTCACCTTTCCCTTCCACCACCTTTTTCTTTTGGTACAAGGCAGTTATAGGTGTCCCACAAGCCATATAGGGACTCACTGTGCCACATGTTCACTGAGGGGCTCCTGCGTTGTCCAGCGAAAGACAGATTCCTCTTGTAGATCATTCAAGCCTGTCCAGAAAGAGCCTTGGAAATTTGAACGGACCCAGTCCTGGAAGGAAGAACAAGGAGAGCACACTCTCAAGGCGGAATGAGACCAGGCATAACTCTTGGGCAACCCTTAACCTTGGCATGCTTCCTAGCCCAGACACCCAGGAGGGACTGCCTGAGCACTAGCAAGACAGAGGGAAGCGTCTACAAGATTCTACAAGAGGGATCAAGAACAATGGCACATCTTCAGACTCTTCTGCAACAAGGAGTGCCAGCAGTTTGATTCCTGCTGGAGGGAGAGGACAAGGACCAAAAACACCTCTCTCAGGAAGGTTAAGGTCACGATTAGGACTAGGGTCACAGTTAGGGCTACAGCTAGGGCTAGGGTTAGTGTTAGAGCTAGGGTTAGGGTTAGAGTTAGGTTTAAGGCAAGGACTAGGCCTACGATTCGGGTTCTGGTAGCTAATCAGCCCCTTGCTGGAAAGACCATGGCAACCAGCCTCCAGGGACTTTCCTATTACCACTTTCTGGAGAAATCTCAATCTTCAAAGCTGTTACCCTCTCCTGGAGCGAGGTCAAGTAGAGTAACTCTGTGTTCCTGAACCTCCGGCAATTATCCCGAGCCTCGTGCCACCCACTGACTGAGAGGGTGTCCCAGAAGTAGCAGCTGCCATTCCACTGTCTCCAGCCAGGCTCCGTTGGACAGGAACTCTGGTGTCCTGAGGCAGAGAGGGGAAATGACACCCAGCAGCGGTCCATGTGAGGAAAAAGTCTTTGCCACAGGTCAAGGATGTATTCGGTTGCCTCTGCTCGGAAGAGCAATTGGTGTGCATGCCACACTGCAGCTACACATGAGATCTCCTGAAAAGCTCTTACCCCAAGTCCCTTTGCACACCCATGCTTTGTGCTCGGAGCAGGGGGATACAGCCAAGTTCTGCTTTGCCTGGAGCTTGATCTCCAGGCAATCGCCCATCGTAAGCTGTACATCAGCCAGCCTAGCAGAGGAGAAAAGACGTGCCAGATGTGGTGGCAGCGGCAGCAGAACAAACTAGTGCCTGGCAAGGAATGCCACAAGGGCCATGTACCGACACCAAAGGGGCTAGAACATTATTCCCAGATAGGGCAGCCAGGTTAGGACTATTCCAGACCTGACATTACAGAGCCAAAATCTGAGGTGAGAAATCTTGGGATGCAGTTTTTACTCCCCAGAGCACTCACCAGGGCAGTGGTAGGTGGGCAGCTTGGCCCTCAGCCCAAGTCCAAGTCCCATCTCGGTCTGCATCGTTCAGGCCTGTCCAGCTGTCCTTCTGCACCATGGCAGCAACCCAGGCCTGGGAAGGTGAAAGGAGCTCACTTCAGACAAAGAAAGAGTGCCATTGGCTCTACATGGGGATCCCCAACAGTCTCTTTTGGTGCTGGTCTCCCTCTCAGGGCTTTCACTCAACCTGTTCAAGTAAAACAGGATGTTGCCGGCATTGCAAAAAGGCCAAGGGGTAGTGGGGGCTGCAACTCTGGGCTGCCAAGCCCCTTCCTTGACCTTGGTGGCCGGTGGAGAAGGGTGGGCCGCAGAGCTGTGCATGTCTCACTCCCCCACATACACACACACACACACACACACACACACACACACACACACACTTGGGGAGCAAATAAGCGAGGAGGAGTGGCGGCCCTGATCCGCAACCACTCAGCAGATGCCTCTGGTAGGGATCTCAACACAGGCATGATAAGACAAGCATTGGAAGAGTAGAAGCAGAAGCAGCAACCAGAACAATCTGCTGCCTTGTCCTCTTCCACCTGCTCATTTATTTTTATTTACCTGTTCCGCTTTTATATCCTGCCTCTCCACTAAAAATATAACACCCCAAACAACAACCAGGCATCATAAAAACAATGCTACAAATAAAACCATTAAACTCATGACAGTCATCCTCATTACCACCGTTGTAACCAAAACCACTTAAAAGGTCAGTCTGAAGAGATGTGTCTTCTTGCACCTGCTTCCTGCAAGGAGTGAGGGAAGGACACCTCCAGACAAGCAGCCTCTGGAGGAGGTGGATCTCAGATTCCCTCTCGGCCAGGTCCCAAGCTGTTCAGGGCTTTAAAGTGGGAAACAATGCCTTGAATTGGGCATGGAAGGCAACTGGGAACCAGCGTGCCTCTTTCACTACCTGGGTAACATCTTCTCAGTACCATCCTGTGCACCAGGCAGCAGCACTTCAGCCACTGCACCTTGCCCGAAGCAAAGCTCCCAGACATTGGTCAAGGGCAGTCCGACACACAGCGCTTGGCAATGGTTGCCCAGTCAGGTACGCTCAGGAAAGTTCACAGCAGCTGGACACTGAGTGGAGTTATTCAAAGGCCCTCGTCCAGGGCCAGGAGAGGGGCAAGAATACTCCCAATGTGATCTGCAGGGAAAGAGCACAGCTTCTTCCAGAATAGCTCTAGTTTCAATCTGGGCCAATCTACAAACAGGAAAAAGGCTGGGGGTGAATGCCCTTAGAAGAACCAAATGGCTGAGGATGTGAAATGAGGGTGTAATGGTGAGGATGCCACTTGGACAAGACCTAGTCAGCAGGACTTCCTTGGTCTAAGGCGATCATTCCTACCTCTGCTGCTGAGCACTGAGGATCTGTGGAAATGTGGATCTGGGTGTGGGTGCATCTATCTATCCTCGCTCCATTCAAAAGCTGTAGCCTCTTCCCCAAACTCTAGTGCCTTTTTCAAGCTGCCCCCCACTCCCAGCCCCTTCATGCCTTTTCCTTGGTGCTGCTGAGAGTCAGGAGGCTAACATCTTTGCCATAAGCCTGGCAGGCAGCTTTTGCCCCTTGCCAATCCTTGCTGCTGTGCTCCTCCACATAATAGCAGTGTCCGTTCCAGAACCACCAGCCAGGCCCCTGTGGACACCTCAAGTTCACCAAACCTGGAAAACAAGAGCAAACATGGTAGCTATACTGTCTGCAGGGAACCACCCAGACTTTCCTCCCAGGCTGTTTCCCCTTTGCACTTGGAAAAGCCCCTGCAACTGAAATGCCCCTGAGCACACAGAACATTTTGCTGAGTTCCAGTTTACAGAAGAAAGGAGCAGCAGCAACACCAGTCTCTGCACCTCTATTGTGCCTCTATTGCTCCCTTGCACCTTCAGGGCTTGGCTCAAGAGAAATGAGGGAGTGCCAGCTCTGCACAGAGCAGTTCCCAGGTTCACTCCTACTTCAAGAGACCCCAGGAACCAGAGCCTCTCTCTGCTTGATGGCCAGAACAGCAGCTGCCCATCAGAATCGACAGGGCTAGGCTTGGCTCTGCACAAGGCAATGCTAAGCTTTGATAGAGGTGGAGCTCCACAGTCCCTCATCTTCTGAAAGCTGCTTTGCTCCTCCGTCCTCCAACCGATCATGACCTTATACTCTGTGTCTGGTGAAGTCCCCCTACAAAATGATGAGAAGATGAGCACCAAAAAGGCTAGCCCTGCCTGAGAGAACAGGAGTGGGATGGAGCCTGGGCTAATCTGTGAAATAGGTGTGATCTGCAGCACGCAAAGGACAATTACGTACTTATCTTCAAAGTATGAGACGTTTTTATTGTAATTCACCTGGGTCACCATATTAACAGAAAAATGGGATGCATACTATAAATACAAGAAAATGTGCTTATGGCTTTACCTACCATAAAGGCACAAGGGGCCGGAGCGGCGTACGCAACGCAGGAGGCCGTCGCACTGTCCGGTCAGTGGGTTGTAGACGCGGGTGCTCAAGCAAGGGGAGCAGGCCCTCTGGCACCGTTCCCCACAGAAGCCGAGGGAGCAGCCTGTGGGCACAGGAGGGCACAGCCTGAGGGCCCTCTTCCTGCCTGGCCTCGCTCTGTCCAGAGCCCCCCAGGCAGGCTCAGGTTTACACGTGAGGGCACTACAAATGCACCTCTGTGGCTCCTGCTGCTGCTACTCTTGACAATATCAGGAGTCAGTTCCTCCACAGCCTAAAACATGTTCTTCAGATGTGAAATGCAGGCACAGAATTCCAAACAAACAGGAAACTGCTTGCCCATGGACGATGGGTGTTGCCCTCCTGCCCTCCCTGTGGGCTTCCCAGAAGCATCTCTTTGGCCATCGTGGGAAGCAGGAGGCTAGCTTTGATGGGTCAGCTTTGGTCCTACCTGGCAGGGTTCTTCTCATGGTTCAAAATGTTTAAAAGCCATTAAAAGCATACTAAAACACAAATATTAAAATACAGGCATTAAATAATCAATTGTGGGGAAAGCAATCCGTCAAAACATTTTAATTCTTAGGTTCAAAACACACTTCTCCAACTGGGCAGCCTAGTCAGTTCGGGATGGACGTGGTGAAGAAGAGGTGGGTCTTTACCAAGCGACACCAAAGGGGCCTTCACAGTGGGGCCACTGAGGACAAGGGTCACTTCTGGGCTGCTCCCAGTCATGGGCAACCACAAGGTTTCCTTCCATGGCATTAGTGATGGCTTGAGAGCGCACTGGGGAAGGTGGGGCGGTCAGGGCTGGGCTGGGCAACCTCCAACTGCTCAGGGCTTCTGAGGCCAACTGCTAGGCTCTGAGCTAGGCTAACAGGCGGCCATCCCAGTTGCCCCAACAGAGAAAAAGAGCTGCTCACCATCTTAGCTGCCTCACAGTGAAACATCCAGAGGTCTCCAGGTTGCCTAATGCTTTAAAAAGACAACACTTGCCTTTCATTGTGTTTGCTCTTGATAACTGTAATCCTTTGCCTCGTTCCTATTTTTATTTTTATTTTATTTTAAATACAGCAGTGGGCTGAGCCTGGATTCCAGGGTAAATGTAAAGGAGCAAACTGTATAGTGGATCATTCACAAGGTCTTACCTGACTGTAGATTTTGACATTTGTCTTATAGACCACAACTGCTCTGTGTGTTTTCTGTTAATTTGTTCCACTGCAACAGTTAACATGTGTATGTGTGTTTAATTGACAACCCTGCTGAAAAATACATCTATGTGTGTTGTAATGTGTGATATAATCAGAGTTAATGTGCTAAAAATACTTGACTGTGCTTTGAGGCTAATTGACCCGTTCAGCAAATCTGTTTTTGAGCGTGCCAAATGGGGTAAGCCAAATGGGGCAAGCCAGGCAGGGATCCCCAGATAGGATGGCCCTAAGATGCGAGGGGAGACCATAACCCACGCACACATGTCCTGCGGCCATCCTGTGTTCCAGCAGACTGACCACTGACCTGTCTTGATGGACAGGAGGGCCCCTGAGCCAGGGCTGTCCACCAGCACCGAACCAGCCACCGTGTAATGGGCACCATCCAGGCTCAGGATCCCCCCACAGCCCTCCTTTTGCAGGTAGCAGGCGTCTCTGGCCTCCTGGAGCAAGGCATGCCGCTGCTGGGGAGTCACACCCCGGAGGGACACAAGAAGCTTCTCCCGAAAGGATGGCAGCTCCACATCTGGACAGAGAAGGGCATGGGGGGGGGGGAAGAAATGAAAGGAATCAGTGTGGAAGGGAAGCTCAAAGCAGAGGCAGGACCTAGAGAAGTCCCCATGAGCCCATTTAACATCCTCTGCAACTTCAGAAGTCTCACCCTCTCCCTACCTTTTAGGTGGTGATAAGGTGAAACCCACCCTGTGGATTCCTCCTCTTTACAACCCACAGAAATCAACTTTTCCAATCTCTGTGTTTAATACAGTCTGGCCAAGGAGGGAGCATGGCTGGGGAAAACACTTTGCTTTTTGTGTGTTTGGTTCCCCCCCCCCCCCCCCACATCGACAACAACCAGCTGGGCAAAGGAGGAGGGAACTGGTGGCTCTCCAGGTGTTGCTGGAGGCCAGCCCAGCCAGTGGTGGAGGAAGAAATACTGTAAATTGAGGGCAAAATGAAGGGAGGGAGTTGCAGTGCAGTAACACTTGGGGGTTGCAGGATTTTCCGCTGCTGTTAACCCTGTATCAGAAGGCCAAAGGTCACTTTGGAAGCTAAGAAGGGGTGATCAAGATCTTTTTTGTCTGAGCACTTGTGTTCGTCTGCAAGTGGGGGGTGGAGGTGAAGGGAGAGGTCCCACCTTCTGCTCGCTGGCAAGCCCAAAGGAAACCACTGGGCTCCAAGTCACCTCCTTGGAGTCCAGAAGAGCCATCCGGAGCCTGAAAGAGAGAAAATGGGGACAGCCCCTGGATGGAGATGGTTCAACCCACCTTTAATAGGCCAGCATTTCTATCCAGATTTTACAGGCAGGGCTGCTGCTCAAAGAAAGTCTCCAGTTAATGGGAGGAATCTGTCCCCTCCACCTCTGGCCCACCTCTGGCCAGGGCTCAGCCAATCAAGCCTCCCCTCACCTTCTGCTGCAGGTGCCTGACTTTCCACACAGTAGCACCCAGGTACCTCTGGCAAACGGCAGCTGCTTCCTTCTGGCTGCTGTAGCGCTCCAAAGACAGGCAGGTTCCATGCTCATACACCCAGGACTCCAAGGGCAGGCACTTCAGAGAGTAGGCCACAGCTGCGCAAAGCGGATTGGCCATCACCACATGCCCAGCTATGGGAAGGCATCCCTTGGAGTGCCTTCTCTTGTCCTTGGAGCCAACCCACCCCTATCCCCCCTCCTCACCCTCTTGGAGGGTACCTTGGCCCGTGCCAGTTCAGGAGGGGGATACCCTCCATGGACCCTCTCTTAGCAGGAGCCCAGTCGCCCATTGGTGGCCACTGGGGCCATCACTGCACTTGCCAGACAAAGGGCTAGTGGAGGCCACGGATTGCTGTTGTCCTCTTGCTCAGCCCTGCCACTGCCCCCTTGCTTATGCCTTCTGTGCCAGAGGGAACAGAGAGGGGATCAAGTTCCCCCCAAAGGTCCAGTTCCAGCCACTTTGTGATGTTGGGAAGTGGAGAAGAACCCAACCTACCAGGTGCCTGCCTGTAGTGCAGGAAGCCATCACAGCGGCCAGTCAGTGGGTTGCAGCTCAGCCGGGGCTCACAGGGGGGGCACATTGACTGGCAATCCTGCCCAGAATAGCCAGGGGAGCACCTGGTCTTGACGTGGATGGCGGCCGCTGGGTCAGTAGCGGCGGGGCCCTCGAGGGTGACAAAGCGCCTTCCCAAGCTGAGTTGATGGCCTGCTGAGGTGCTGACCACAACATCACAGCCCTTGCCCAAAGCGCTGCACTGCCGCTGGGCCACCTGGAGCGAAGGGAAGCTCAAGTCTGCAGACAGAGCCCCATAGAAAGATCTCCCAGGGAAGGTCACGTACAAGTCTGCGGGGGGGAAGGAAGGGATGGGAAGAAGAAGCAGCATGGTGGGAAGAGAGAAGGGGAGGGTCCCCTAGCCGGAAGACCCCCCACCCCAATAAGGCCCCAAGGGCCTCCTCTCCTGTCCTCAGGGCCAAGGGGAGGATATCAGGGAGAGAGCACTGCCTTGAAAAGTCTATGTAGACACATTGTTAGACTTCTTCTTGTTCTGCTTGAACGGGGCTCACTGGGCAGCTGTGGTTGATGGCTCAATGGCCTCACCAGGACCCACTCCCTAGATTTCAGGGTTTGCCATGGAAATTTCAAGGCATGAGACAGTCCTGTCTGGCCACCTTTCCTCCAAAAGGTGGAGCAAAGGTGAGATGCTGCCAGGCACTGAGAGACAAAGAGTGCTTGGGTCCTACACTCTCACAACCCTCCCAGCCCAACAAGCCTCTCCACCCACATTTCTTTTTCTTCACATTGTTTGGCAATGCACATGGTACATAGAAAGTGCAAACAGTACTGTTCCACTTCATAAATAAAGGTGCTTGACGTAAATAAAAAAACAATTAATTATTTAAAACACAGTCATCAAAACAATAAAAGACAATATACAAAGAGTAGCTGTTTAAAGGCAAAAAAAGAAATGTGAGCCAGAGAAGTAAGATGTGCCAATTAAATGCCAGGTCAAGGAAACGTTGGCCCAAAAATGAAACCTTCAGGTGAGAGCCAAAGGGCACGGCAAGGGAACAAACCTGCTAGAAAGGCTCACACACACACACACACATTCTTTTCTGCTGCACAGCCAGTGTGTGTGTGTGTGTGTGTGTGTGTGATGGGAGACATGCTGAGGGTCTCATCTAGTGACCTTAAGCTCCCCCACCAATCTTTAATAAACTAGTACAAAAAGAAATATTAGTTTAAGTGAGAGGCCACCCTCCCATTCCAGCCCAAAATGGTGATGGTGGTGGGCAGCCATTCTTACCACTCTGGTGGGAGGCCTGACAGATCCATCGGTGGGGCCGGTGGCAGGGCTCAGCCTTCAGGAAGCCCGTGGATAGGGCCAGCATGCAGACTGTCCTGCCAGAGGGCCCCCAGGAGAAGATGAAGCTGTGGCCAAAGAGAGGGAAGGAGGGAAGGAGGTGGTCAGCCAGGAGGACAAGGAAGGAAGGGAAGCAGGCAGACAGAGCTCTTTGGAAAGCTTGCTTCTTGGGCTAGCATCAATCTCATGCTGCTTTCACCATCCTCTCTTAAGCCATCTTCTTGGTCCCTAACACAGGCTTTATCAATAAGAGTTTGCTGGCCAGATCAAAAACAAAAAGAACAGTAAAAGGCAGCTGCTCATGGTATTGAGCTGCTCAGTTGTTGCAAGGAAGAGCACGGTTTGTTTACAGGTGCTTCTTAAGAGAAAGTGATCTGACGGTGCAATGCAGAGGAGGAAGCCCCACTCAGCTGAATGGGAACCATTCCCAGGGAGCAACCTGCTGCCTCAGATGCAGATAAGCCTAAGTGGCTAGACAGTCCTAGTCCAAGACCATACAGCCAGATGGGCCACTTGTACCTCTCCAGAAGTTGTTGGACAGTAACTCCCAGCAGCCTTGGCCAGAAAAGCAGTGTGAAGGGTGCTGGGAGTTGAAGTTCTACAACCACTGTCTTACAGGGAACCTAGCTCCCTTCCACCAGCCAAGGGAGACAGAAGATAGCTTAACCCTACTCCTGCCCCTGCCCCTACTCCTAGCTCTACCCCTAGCCCTAATCTTCTGTAGTCTCTCTCACTCCCACTAGGGCTCTCCTGGCTACATGTCTCTACTCCTAAAGGTTTTCTGTGTGGCCCAGAATCTTTGAAAGCTGCGAGCTTCCTAAGGAGGATGCCTCCATCTCTGCTTGATAGACACAAGACCATTCTAGAACCCCACTTGGCTCTCACAGAATGCACAACATGGAGATAGTAATAGTGGCCCACTTTGCAGGGTCATTTTAATGGCTACAAGATTAATGTACAGAGGGATCTTTCTCAACTCTTTGCATTATATAACTGCTATTAGTATTATTATCATTGCACAGAACTGAAATCTTATTACACTCATGAGACTAACACCCAAGTAAATATGCACAGGATTGCAGTTGTAATGCATCATGGCTGCAGTCCAGCCATTAAAACGGAGAGCAGCAGCAGCTCTCCCTTGGCTACCGCTCTGCATTTTCCCATGAACAGAACAGAATATTTGGGCAGGGGGCTCTTACCGCTGCAAAGCTGCATTGAATGGGCTCTGGTCTGCCCAGCTCAACAGGTCTCTTCTGCTGCTGTTTCTGTTGCTGCTGCTGCTGCTGTGGAGACCAGTCCAGATGCTCACCTGCAGCTCCTCTTGCAGCAAGACCTGTGGAAGAGCACAGAGCGATGGTCTCTGCTGCAGGTTCTCCCAAGGTTGCAGAGCAGGAAGATTTTGCCTCTCTCATAATACTAGACACCAAAGGGGTCAGTTACCCAGTAGAGCTGAATGATGGATGATTCAGGGAAGTGGAAGGGAAGTCCTTCTTAGAATCATAGAATTCATACGTTGCAGAGTTACACAGTGGAACTCACTGTGGCAAGGTGTAGTGGTGGCTGCCAACTTGGAGGACTTTAAACAGGCAAAACCAAGGAGGAGGTTTGAGCTGTCAGCAGCGACCACTAGTCAGGATGATGGCTGTGCATTGCTTCCAGCATCAGAGGCCACCACTCTGCAGCTCATGCCTTGCTGGGGGCTGCCCATTGGGGCTCCCAGGGGTTGGGTGCTGTGGTGGAGACAGACCACAAGGGGAGAAGCACCTTGGGTCTGATGCAGCCTCACAGCCTCTCCTGATGGGAAACAAGCACCCAGGCATTTGTTTTTAATGCTCCACTCTTTGGGAAATGCCTGTGCTCTGGACAGAGTGCAGCTCCACTGCATTCTCCATCATTGGGCCTACTGATGAAGGGCTGATGGGAGTTTCAGTTTAAAGCTG
Organism: Phrynosoma platyrhinos; assembly: GCA_020142125.1. Lineage (NCBI taxonomy): Eukaryota > Metazoa > Chordata > Lepidosauria > Squamata > Phrynosomatidae > Phrynosoma > Phrynosoma platyrhinos. The sequence goes on along the minus strand of CM034713.1, from coordinate 15,884,526 downwards.
TGCTACTGCCCCCATCCCCTTCAGAGTGCTTGATCCCAGGTGGGGGGATCTGCTCACCAGATCCCGAGGGCTGCTCAGGGTGAGCAAGCTGCCGCCATGGAACCTCTGGCAGAATGTCAGTGCCCGGCTCCACTCCAGGGCCACGTCCAGCACCAAGAAGAGGCATTTGTCTTTCCAGGACCTCCAGCCCGGGCTCTGGGGGCAGTGCACATCTGGGGAAGGCAGGAGTGGCACCATGACCCCAGCTGGCCAAGGAAAACTTGGGCTATGGACCAGGCACTCACACCCGAGCCTTCCTCATAGGGTTGCAGTAGGGATAAAATGGTGCAGATGAAGGACAGAAGGCATATGTGCTGGCTGGAGCATCTGAGAAGGAGGAAGGGCAGGCTAAAAACCATTAGGGAGGGAGGGAAGGAGGAACCACTCACCCCAATCCAAGACAAAGTACAATGCTTGTGGGGTGCATTTCCCTAAGAACAACGTGGCACTGATGACGTCCTGAAACACACAAGAGCCAGAGTGCAAGTTCTGCAGGCGCTGGTCTGGCAAGAGGCGGAAGGAATGCTTGGCATCAGCCGAACAATCCCAGCTGATCTCCAGGTAGACTCCATCTGTGGCCACCTGCCCAGAGAAGAGAAGAGGATGTGCTGGTGGTTGGGTGAGGAACAGATAAAAACCAGAAAAAACACGTCACTAGACACCAAGTAAAGGGTTCAACATCAAGTTTCTGGAAAGGCCTGAGCAAAGTGAGGTACCTTCAGAAGATAACACATCCCCATTGAGAAATAGCACCACCACCATAAGTCTGCATCTCCACAATTATCCACAGCAGAATGATGGGAGAAAGGCATGACCAGAAAGGTGACTCCAAAACAGTTCCATGTGTGCAGCCACGTGGGAGCAAATGGCCACAGAAGATGGCTTCTTTGTGCCACCCAGTCTGACAGATCTTGCTCCATCCATCTTATCTGAGGTGGACTGGGCTACCACCTGAGTTTTGTTTTCAAAATTCGTCATGTTCATCCAGGGGGAGGATGTTAAGGGTTTGCCTCCCCAACACAAAGCGTAGCCTGTTTCAAGGGAAACAAAGATACTGCTTTCTTCTCTCTGAATAGCCCACACTGTCTTGAGGGTTGGGGTGATGAATGCCCAGAAGGACCCCTGGTTTCTCTCCCTCTACCTGTTCATTTTCTGTGGGAGAAAGTAGGAAGACAAAGGCTGGGGAAGGAAAGAAGTTGGGAAAGTAAAGCAAAGACTAATGTGGCCCTAAAAAGAAGGTTCATAGAAACCTGAAGCTACTTTAAGAGGGGTGGCAAAGTGGCCTGCTCATCTCCCGCCTTATCCCCTGGAAGGTCTCCCAGTGCCTGCCAGTGCCAGGCTGCTGCTTCTTCTAGCCTCAGGCAGTTCCTCCTACCAGGAGGCAAAATGGTGGATCAGCCACATTGCGTAGTCGCCCGTTGAGCTGGAGCCCCCAGAAGGCCCTGCTGGGGCACTGGGCCAGGAGAGGCACGATGTAGACAAGGAGCTGCTCTGAATCTGCACACAGGACCGAACGTTTCCCTCTGAGCCGGAGAAGACCGAACCACACAAAGGCAGTCTCTGCAGGAGGAGAAACAAGACGTTCAGATTAAACTAGAACTATTGCCACTTGCCTTCCGAAACAGCAAGGCACCATGGTGGGAGCAAGAACTTCTGGGCTGCTTCCTTTTGGGAGAAGGAAGATCCCTTCTGTCCATCTCACTGCACAGAACGGACCAAAGGTGTGCTGGCCGCATCCCAGTACCATCCTGGTTCCCAGTGGCTCCCTCGTTCAACTAACCCTGCTCTGAGTGGTCCCATGCCCTTGATAACCGAATGGTCAGAGACAGCAACAGCAGCTGATGTCTACCAGGGGAAAGCTATCTTGGCAGGGAGGTGGGGGTGGCTGAATTTCCATCTGCTTTTGCTGGCTTTCACCAGCAATGCTGGAGAGGCAGCCATACTGGGGAGACAGAAGAACTCAGGAGGCAGAGACCAGTCGTTGGGTCAGAGGGAGGCCAAGGGGCTTTTCCAAGGCAGGAGCACCCTCTGTCTTCCATGGCAAGAAGCCAGGTGCTGCCACCCAGGATGCCCCCTACACAGCCAGGACAACTTCCCTGCTCCTCCCCAGGCTGAGTCCTCAGACCTTGGCCCAGAGCCTACCTGGCTCGCTGCTTGGAGTGAGGATATGCAGGTGGGGAGGCTTCTTTGCCACCAGCTGGGTCCAGCTCACCACATTCCCAGGGTACTTCCACTTGGTCCTGGAGGCTGCCAGCTGCTTCACTGAATGCCCAGAGAGCGCTTGGTCCCACAGGTTCACCTCGCTCAGGTCCCCCTTGTAGAAGTTGGTCCCTGCAGTCCCAGGAGAGGGGAATCTGGCACCAGCCTCCTACCCTCGGGAAGAGCAGAGGGAGGAAGCAGGAGGCCAGGGTTGTTTGGGAGACATATGAGTGTGGATGGGAAGGCCCACCCGGATGGCAGCCCTGGTGAAGGTGTTTCTGAGGAGGCAACCATGCAGCTCCACACATTGCTGCATGTGACAGGCAGCCCAAGGCCTTGCTGGGTCACAGAGACTCACCCCTGCTGTCCACCTCCAGCTGCCCAACACTCAACTTTCCCCCCAGGGACAGCCCCCTCCACAAGAAAACGCTGGTGGATGCGGCAGAGTATGGCTCCCAGGGCTCTCCATCAACAAAGACCTCAAAGGGGGGCAGGCCAGGAGTATTGGAGACAGAGATGGACAAGTGGTGCCAGGACCCATCTAGAAGAAAGGCACGGGTGCTGCTGAACATGGTGACCCTGCGAAGAAGAGGTTGGAAGTCATGGATTCAAAGAAGGAATGGGCACCATCATGGCCAAGTGCGAAAGGATTCTCTCAGGGGTTAATAGAAAACCCCATGTGCATAGAGAGCAGAAGAGGAAGAGGAGGGTCTGGGGGGAGACCTCAAGTGCCAGGGAAGCTCAGCTTTTGCTCTCACAACAGGCTGTGGAAGTTGCAAGCGCTGCCTGCAGTGGAAAGAAGAGCCTCTTTACCCCTTGATGTGGAATTCCAGTCCAGAAGGGGAGAGGAGGAAGAGGGCAAACTCCGACTGCCTCCACTTCAGTGAATAATTGACCAGGCACATCTTAGCAGCATGGGTGGCAGCGCTTCGAAGCCAGAGTCCAACTGTGAAATTGCCCAGGTAACGCTGGATGGCGTTCTCCAGCTGCAGGCCACTGCCACCTGGGAAGCTCAGCTCAGAGGAAAGGCCATACTCTAAAAGGAAACAAATGCCAAAAGATGGTCTCTTGGACCCAGCCAGGACCCCACGGGCAGAGGGCAGCAATGAAGCTGAGTCTAGTCCTTGCAAAAAAATAGGACAAAAAAGCTTTGCATTGTGTCTTGTTCTGTCCTCAGAAGGGATCAGAGACCTGAAGGCACACAGATGTCACAGAGGATCCAAAAGGGACGTATAGGGAAGTGGTGATTAAGCTTTCCGATGTGGGGGATTGGCAATTTCCCCCTTAATGTGCCAGCCACTGGCACTAAATTTGTGCCATTGGCTACCATATTGTTCTTCTGTCATGTGCTGCCACAGGAAAATCCTGTGTTCTGCTCTCCTTTAGTAGAAGGTGGGGGTGGTAGGGAAGCCCCACTTCCCCCCCTCCCGCCCCCAGGGCAGAGGAAACTACTAGACCAGATCAATCTACCTAGAGAGGCATTGGCCACGGTCACTCCAGTTATCTGCAAGGAGCTGAGCTGTGCAAAAGAAATCCCTTGGGCACCCGAGAGCCGGAAGTGTTCCTGGTGGTTGAAGAAGCTGGCCACCCCATCCGGGTAGGTGATGAAAGTCCACGTGTTGAGTCCAGGCAAGAAGGACGCATGGGGGAAATTCTTGTGCACTGAAAAGCCCCTGAGTTCAGAGAGAATGCTGCCATGCACCTGGGTGCCATTGGCATGGAGGCTGAGCAAGAAAAGGGTGCCGTTGCCTTGGAGGCCAGTCAAGGACAGAAAGCAGACAGAGTGGGCAGACAAGGAGAAAGTGACATCGGCTGTGGCATGTTGGCCCAATCCACCAGGAAGAGGAAAGCGTGCCAACTTTGGTGGGCCACAAAAATCTGAGAAGAAAGATGAA
>CM034713.1:15866808-15880293 GCA_020142125.1 Phrynosoma platyrhinos | reverse complement strand
ACACACCAGTCAGCTCCGTTTCCTCTCTGGGGACAGGGACACGAAGGTCTTCCATTCATTTCATGCTGTCAGGGACTTGCCAGCCGATGAGCTTTTCACTGCTCAGAACACATTCATTGCACCATTTGCAGTGAGCAATGCTTCTTTTTTTAAAAAACAAATCAACCATCATTTTTAAAAATCATTCTTGAGATGCCGCTTGCATTAAAGAGTGGTATTTCATATTGTGAAAATATTATTTTACTTTGCTACTCTGTTATATTGTATCATTTAATGAATATTATAGTTTTTCAACACTTTAGTGTTGGAATATCCACAAACACACATATATCTTTATTAAAAAGACATTTTAGCACTCCTAAGGAGATTTGTAAAAACACAGACAAGTGATAAAATAGCTTGGGACAATGAAGCTTATACTGAGGGTTTCACTGAACACATTCTGAGATGTGATGGGTTTCCCTGGCTGACAGGTCACTAACATCAAAAGTGCACTTCTTTTAAAAGGCTGAGAATAGCACAGCGCCTTCAAGGATGGCACCACACATCTGTCCTTCTCCCCCAAAAGTCAAGAGTTTCTGCTTTAAGGGGTAAAAAATCAAGAAAGAGCACCAGAGAAAAATAATACAGAGGATTGCAAATGGCTGGTGGTCCTGGGAGCGAGGGAGCCATGTTGCTTCCACAAGGAATGCTTTGCCAGGAAGCAGCCTGAACCGAACTCCAAGAACCGCTTTGCTTGTGGCCCACGCCAGGGAATAGGAGGGTGCTGAGCATGAGGACTGGACTGGACTGGACTGAGGGTGGCTGGTTGGCCCAGGCGCTCTGGACAGGCCACGCTCTGAGAGAAAAGCCACGTACCTGGATGCCACCAGACATAGTCAAGGGGCGATGAGTCACTCCACTTCCAGGAGGTGCCGAAGCGCAGCCCGATCCACATGTGCCAGCCCTCCTCAGGAAAAGCATCTGGACCAGGGAAATGGCAGAAGGACTGTGGATGGCAGCTAGGAAAAATAGCATGCCCTGCCTTTCCCATTCCATCCAGGACAAGACACCCCCCGCATAGGCCGTTTACCACTAAGCAAGGATCTAGGTAGGGGCCATGGGGTAGTGGCAGCTTCCTCCTCTTCCTCCTGCTACTCCCAAACACCAGTGGCTGCTGGCTTGTTCCTTTGCCAGCAAGAAGTGGCTGAGAAGTGAAAAAAGGGGCAGATGGTGCTGAGGGGTTCTTGCCGCTGGGCTCCTAGGGAAGTGTGGACCTCTTAGCAGGTGCCCACCTCTGCCGGATGCTCAGTCTCATTCGAATACTCAGTCTCATTTACATACTTTATATTTTAAACTAAGCACCACAGCTTAGAAGTGTGACCTTAACTATTCTTGATGGTTGTTGCCCACCTAGAACCTTGGAAAGGGAGGGTTACAAGTCAAAATAAATCTCTTTTGGCCCTTCTTACCTGACAGAAAGGCATTCATCTCCCCATCATGGATGATGGCTAAGCCCTCCCCAGATTCCTGACACAAAGCCTGGGCTTCTCTCCATGATCTCCACTCTCGGAAAGATGGGAAGTGAAAGGCATAGCATTGAGAGCGGAAGCGCACTTTCCTTATAGAGCCAGGGAAGGCATCTAGGAAAGAAGGCAGAGAAAGGGAGAGAGCTCTTAGCGATGCCACTGGCAAGTGTGAGTCCACTGATGGCTACCAATTCTGCCAGAGCCTCTATGGACACGGGCAGTCTACCTCCCATTAACAAAAGCAGCAGGAGAGAGCTGCCTTCATGTGGGTCCCTCCAGGGGCACCAAGCTACAGGATCCTGGATTGGATGGAACTTGGGTTTGATCTCAGTGGGGCTCTTTCTCCTCTTTAAATTAAACACTGTAGTATACCCCTAACTCCCTTTCCCCCCCCCCTTTTCTGTTTTAGAACACCCCTCCTTGGGCATCATCACATTCCTCTTGGATTTTGAGCTAAGGAGCCTAGGATGGCATAGATTGGGTGGCTTTTCCTCTCTTACCTTTCACTGGCATCTCACAGATAAAGGCGCTGTTGGTGCTGCAGTCCCAGTCTCTCCATTGCCCTGTATAAATACCCACAAACTGTACGCAGTGCTCCTTTTTGGGGTGGCCTGGGAGCCAGTTACTGATTTAAAAAAAAAAATCAGGTTTGAAAACTCAAGGGGTGATCTAGCTGAATGGGCTGTGATTCCAGAATGTGTTTCTGACCACATCCTAGAGAAATGCCTTTACTTAAGTGTCATACTCCCAAAACAGAGGTGGGCCAGGGTCCTCCCTCTCACTTACCTGTACCAGCTCTGTGATACTGTAGTGCCATCCAGCCAGGTGAGCTGAGCGCTTGCCTCCTGCCAAGCCAGCCCTATCCAGTAGTGCGATGCGTGCCCCCCGGCGCTGTCTGCGAGGTCCATCAGGAACATCTGCCGTAAGGCATCCAAGGCCAGATTGAGAGAGGCTAAATGGCTTTCTCCAAGTGCTGAATAAGCAGCTGCCAGGAGTGCTTCCCAGGCTCACTGTCAGGGACTCCAAGGCAACAGCCATTGACTGCTTGGGCTCATTTGGCAGGGAAGGAAAGGCACTGGGAGAAGGAGACTGGGGAGTCAGCCCGACGAGGCCTGTCAGACCAGGGCCCTTTCTTGAGACAGGATGCTGCAGTCCCAGCCTGACAGAGGCAAGTGATAAGCACATGGGCCACAGGCTGGACTGGAGGCAACAATCGTGAATGGGTTAGAGCATTGGTGCTAAAAAGGAAAAGAGGGTCAAAGGCTGCCGGACACCGTCTCTGACAGGATGGAGGTTGACAATCGGACAGGGAAGGCAGAATCTGCATACCGTCCAGACAGCCAGACCAAGCTAGAAGGAAGAGCCATCTTTTACCTGCTTATTGTGATCCTTGATGACAACCAGCTGTGCTTTCCAGTCCTGGCAAAAGACTCTGGCCTCCTCCCATGACAGAGCAGGAGATGCCGGGAGGTAGAGGCACAGTTCCTCTCTGTACGGGATCCATCTTGATGGGCAAGGTGCCAGCACTGCAGGGAAAACAAACAGGGGCACCTCCTGCGCAGGAAGCATGGTTCTGGCCAGAGCCAGTGACTCTTCAGGGCTCCTCTGTGGCCACACAAATTCACCTTCTTAACACACACACACACACAAATATAATCCAGGGCCTTACACCTTTGCCTCATGTACACCCCGGCCAAGTGGTTGTAATAAATGGAGAATAAAGGATGAGGACCTTGCAGCAAGATTGTGAAGTCGCTTTGGCTTCTTACTACTGGAAGGAACTAGAACAGTGCCCATGGTGAATGGGTGCATGAATGGAACGGCGTAAGGCAGGGGTAGGCAACCTTTCCCCTTTAAGGGCCAAGGAGGGACTTCAGCTCCCAGAAGCCTCAGCCATGTTGGTCAATAGTCCCATGTTGGCCAATAGCTCCTGGGATTCTGGGAGCTGAAGTCCCTCGGTCCTTAAAGGGGAAAGGTTGCCTACCCCTGGCGTAAGGTAAGGTCAGCATTTTTAGTAGCAAAGAAGAATGGTCACGCTGGACAATGGGAGCGTGTGGCAACTGGCCGGACCAGAGAGAAGAAGACTGGCACCTCTTAGAGTACGTAGTGGGATAAAACCCTCTGAATACTAGTCCATCACTGGGTCGACTGTGCTACTATTTCAGATTTTAGTGAAAAGACATATATGACATTGCAATCGGCAGAGAGACCGAGTCAAGGGTCAAACCCTGATCCTGCTTATAATCAAAACTAACTACAAACCAAAAGCAATGGGAATAGGTGCATTTATTGTCACCCTCTTTGGAAAAAAAGCTCTCTTGGCTCTCTGCAGAATACTCTCACCAGAACTTGCCATGGTGAACACCAGTGCCACTTGGAGTACCTTCTGGAGCAGCCCTTCTCCGCCCGAAACGGACAACGCCATCGCCCTGAAAGAGCAACCAGCACCGCTGTTGGCCTTCCATAGCCTCTGGGCTTCCACAGCCGCATCCTCTGGACACAGCCTCATCGCGGCCAAGAAACAGGGCAGGTGCAAGCGCCCCGCGTTCTCACCTGAGTGCCAGCATCCTATTTGGCAAGGCACCGGCCTACACTGATGGAGGACCTGCGCGTGGAGAAGGGTTTTCTCTCCCACACGCTGACCCTGCCTGTGGCCACAGGGCACAACCTGCGACATGAAGAACTGGTTTAATGGGAAGCATTTGGTTCACGGGAAGACTGAAGGAGGGGGCCACCGGCAGACGGTGCATTTGGCCCCCGGGGGCCCAGGGCCGCTCACCTGGGGCACCTTCCCTGCCGTACCTGTGCCCTGGCGGCTGCCTGGTCTGGGCTGAGGGGAGCCTTCCACCAGCCCCTGAGGACGGACGGACGGATGGACGGATGGACGGACAGATGGACAGATGGACGGTGTGAGCCTCAGCCACCCTCCTCTGTGCCTTCATTCATCCATTCCTCCAGCCGGGAGAATAAAAGGCCCTGAAAATGTCTGGAAAAGAACAAGGGCGGCCGGCGCGTGAGGGGAGGCCGAGAGGGCAAGGCCTGCGCCAAATGACAGTTTCTCCAACTGCCTGCCTAGCTTTCCTTTTGAGGACTCTTCTCCAGAGTGAGAGGAAGGAGACACAAACACAACACAAACACAAACGCATCTCCCAAAGTAATAAACCCAGAAGGAGAATTACAAGTCAGAAGCGTGTCTGTGAGAGGCAGCCTTGCTCGACGCTTCTCAATAGTCCTAGTCAGGGCAGAGAAATGGCGGGGATTTTACCTCACGGTTTCCTTCCAGGCAAAAAACGGTTTCTAAATCTACGTTGACGGATATGTCTGAAAGTGGTAGTAGTCGGTTATGCCAGGTTATTTAACCTTTGAAGGTTTGGTTTTACAGATATAGCAAAAGCGCCACAGAACGCTTTGGTGCACAGTTGCCGTGGCAACCAATAACTCTGCGCAGGCTTGGCTTTTGAAGCATCCGGCGCTAGGCCCAAATGGGGCACTTCTGCCATTTCTGGCTGTCGTTGTGTCCCTTCGCGTCCTTTCCGACGTATGGCGACACAAAGGAGACCCCATCACAGGGTTTCCTTGATAGAAGTGGTTTGCCCTAGCCTTCCCCTGAGGCTGAGAGAGTGTGACTTGCCCAAGGCCATGCCGTGGGTTTCCATTGGCCAAACAAGGATTTGAACCCTGGTCTCCAGAGTCATATCCAGCACTCAGATCGCTTCCCCATGCTGGCTCTCATCCTTTTTTACTGCCATTTTACAATTAAAACAGTTAGTCTAAGAAATAAGATGATGATGATGATGATGATGATGATGATGATGATGATGATGACAATGGCATTTTAAAAAGCACTGTATCTCAGCCAAACGGCTGAGGATTAAAGTGGCTGCTTCACCAGCCCTGAAAGAAGAATCTGGTCCTAAGCTATCTGGACTACCTTAGGAGCCGAATGGCTACCATATTTGTGACTGTAGGTCCCCTCCGTTGCCTTTAGCGGCAGCCGGAGGGAAGTTCAACAGGTACAGCAGCACCCTCCTTCCTCCCTCAAAATGGAGGTAACTGAGGAGACTGGATGGCTTGAGAAAACCAGAGTGGTGCAGGCTGGCCAAAATAGGACATCAAGCGCAAAATAAAAATGTGCCATCAGTGTTTCCACAATTCTACTTGATTCTGTAATAACACGCTCTTTTTTTAAATGTTGATAATTAAATATTTATTGCATTTTTTTTAAAATAACCGGCTTGAAACCTACAAGACAACAAACATACACAAAGGAAGGGGAAGGAGGAAAACATAATACATAAACATACAAACAATCCTGCCTACAAACCCTGCTAAAATGGAAAACATCCCGCTTCCCTCTGGCTGTACTTTCACTATGTATCATATAATCCCTTCTAAAGTCAATAACAATAATTATTAATAAACTTTCCAGTGTTACTTTCATTAAAAGCTACATTTCTTTCTGCAGTAAAAAACAACAAACGTTATCATCTGTAACTCAAAACCCAAAATTGTAGCCTCCCCTTCGTATGATCTATAAAAGGTCCCCATGTCTCTAAAATAAATCTCTAAAAAGCCTTCAGTGTGTAATGATGCTTTTTTAAAGAGTTGTGCTGCTCAGGGGAAATGTGCTCTGTCCATGCTCAGAGGCACCCAGACTGAGATGATGATGATGATGAAGGATTGTGAACCAAGCTATATCTTTAGGAGTCCTAAACCGGGAGTGGGGCTGTGCTTTAAAAAGAAATAGACAGAGGCTGTACAGTTTGCAGGAAGCCACAGGCAATCCTTTTTCCAGGATGGAAACCCAGCACTGAGGAAAATTTGATCTATTTAGGGCTCTGAAGCAGAACAATTTGAATACTGAGAACTTTTCTTGGTATTTTTACAGAGAGAATTTGGAACCTCACCTATTTGACAGCCACCATAATTTTGGACGTTACCGCAAGTGAATGACTTCTTTATATTCTGACAATAAGACACTTGAGGGAGGGAAATGTATGAGCCAGAAAAACCAGTTAACAATGGCCCTATTGACTCAGTGGGATGCACTTAAACCCGGCTTGCGTCGAGAGGAGCGGGAACGACAAAGGCCGCCTTAAGGGTCCGTGCAGCCGCCGTTGCCGCTGCCTTTGCCATATTGGCTTTATATCCAAAGATGGCACCATTCCTAGGCCAACGGCAAAAGGGAGATGAGGAGCCGTCATTTTTTAACCCTGGAACAAGCTGATGATGCTTAATGCATCGTTTTTGTTAGCCAGTGGGCTTAGTCTTTGAACCAGCTACCGGAGCAATGAGCAATGCCTCTGATCATGCGCAGAACGCCACAATGCTTGCTCATCTACATCTGGCATTAGTGGTCAGAGTTTTTGGCCACAGGAAGGAATCTCCCCCAGTGTCCTTGGAAGACACTGTGTCTGTCCCCTCTCTGCTTCAGCAGAAGGGTAGGGATAGGGATAGGGATAGGGATAGGGATAGGGATAGGGATAGGGATAGGGATAGGGATAGGGATAGGGTTAGAAAGTATAGTTGAAAAGCTAATTTATTGAGTAAAGCTGCCTTGTGAAAATACAGTTACAATAATGCTTTATTCGTCAGTAACTAAAATGAATAATTCAAAGACTCCTTTTCATCAAGAAGAAGGGCCCTCCTCCCTCAGTCCATCTGCTTTGGTCCAGGCTTTTGGGGGAGAGAAGATCTGCTGGACTTGTTCCCCTTCCCAAACACCATTCCCTTCTCCTTTTGTGTCTTGTCCTTTTAGATTGTAAGCCTGAGGGGCAGGGAACCCTCGTTAATCCACTTGTAAGTCGCTCTGATTGCCTTTTGGCTGAAGAGCGGGGTATAAATACATAATAATAATAATAATAATAATAATAATAATAATTCAACAAATCTCTACCCCAAGGCAATGTGTGGACTAAAGAACCTGTGGAAAAGCCTTACCCTCCAAGTCAAAGTATTTTTAACTTGTTCTATTTTTTAAAAAATTTATACTGTATTTCAGGCTACTGTGTCAGCCTTCTGTTGAAACCTTTTTTATACAAGTAGCTTTTAATGAAATAATAAACAAATACTACAATCAGGCACAGCTCACAAGCAAAATCACTTTTGCAAAAACATGCCTGTATCATCAATTAAAACCAAATCAGGACATCCTGGCCAGGAAACCGTATGACTGGACAAATACGTTAATGGTGCGACTATAAAAGCAAAGCACAGTGGAACGTATTTTTTTATGACGGTTGATTATATCTGTCACACACGACTTGACTGACTCAAGTGTTGTTTTGGACAATCTGGAATGGGCTGAATTCATTTTCTTCACTTTCTCATACTGCTCTCAGTGGGCGATGGAAATAAGAGGAAAGAAGGACATGAAGAAAACAAGATAGCACACATTTAAGGAAAAGGTTTTTTGTTTCCAGTTCTTTGGTGCAGCATTTGACTGCCAGAGTTCCTAAAATCAGATTTTAGAGTCCACCGCTGGCTCCACATGAAAGCAATACCTCTTAGGGTTTACGCAAACTCAGATTTCCCTTCAAACACCATTAGGCATAGACATGCCCCTCTGTTCCTCAAGCTTCCACTGAGATGTTTTTCAAACTTGTACATGTCCACCTATTTCACAAAACCCGTAAAGGCTGATCTCCTTCCTGTTTCTTTTTCCCAAACTGTGCACCACTTCTCTCTTGGGCACAATTCTGGTGCGCTACAAAACCAGGGTCTTCCCTGCAGTAAGAGAAAAGATGAAGCAGTGCTGAGAAAAGATGGGAGGATGGCAAATAACTGGCAGCATCGTATGGACCAGGCTCCCGAAAAAGGTGGGCGAGCGAAGAAAAGCTACTAACTCTGCAGGAAGTGCTTGTGGAAGGGGCTTGTGGCAACAGAAACCAGAACAAGAGAGCTTTGGCTGGTCTTTGTATAAATGGTTATCCAGGGCATGGTCAATGGAGCCTGTGACCAAGCCCAGCAGGACGTCACATCTGTTGGTCACACCTTTGGCAGCCAAGGCCTAAATGCAGAGGGGAATCCTTATGGCAAGGAGTACTGAAGAGCAAATAAGATGGAAGGCTAGGTATGTTAAATGAATATACACACATCAGAGTAGTCCAAGCATGCTGCCTGCCATCCCCAGGAGGATGTCCAGAGGTGGGCTGTGACCTGATCCAGAAAGACTTATAGGCAGCTCTCAGCCGGTCAAGAGACCCGGCTAGGCAGAGAGGACCCCAGAAACGGTGGTGAGCCACAGGCCATGGAGTCCAGCCTCCCCATTGCTCAGTTCCCAAACTCCTGCCAGAGTCCCCACAGCCGCAGGCAGCTGTCAGGCCTCCTTTTGAAAGCGTGAAGAGAAGGACACCTCGCCACCTCTCTCGGACACTGGCTCCATTTCTCAGCCCACCACGGTCAGGGTTAAGTCCTGCATAAAGCTGGCAGCTGGAGATGGACTGTCTCCAGAAAATCCTGCAAATCTCAAGCTTCTCAACTGGTGTAAATCTTGTGAATCTCAGCCTCCGGTTCTGGTTCTCAGAGACCAGACAGGCTTCATCAGTCAGCTGTGGAAAGCGGCCGTGGTCCCACAGCACAAGCAGTGGCCGCAGCAGTCGCTCTCTGGGAAGTAAGGCCGAGGCAACGTCTCCTGGCACACGCTGGTGGGCTGCTGAGTGACCGGCTTCTCCTTGGCGGGAGCTTTTGGGGCCGGCTCAGGCTCAGGCTCAGGCTCCGTCCTGCCCGGTCCCCGAGGATGCTCCTTCTCATTCTTGACCGCTAAGAAGGCCGTGAGATCCAGGTCGAGCATGGTCACCCCTCCGCGTGGGGTGGGGGTGTTCTGGCGGCACTGCGGGCACGGGATCCACCACTGTTCGTTGGCCACCATGTTGAGGCGCCGGACGCAGGCCTGGCAGAAGGTGTGTCCGCAGTAGAGGCGGCGGGGCAGGCGGGCCGAGAGGTCATAGGAGCAATAGCAGATGATGCAGTCAATCTTGTGGCTGCCACGGCTTGGCACCGAGGCCTTGGCCTCCGGACTCTGCTCTTCGCTGCTTCCAGACATCCTGAAGCAGACAGAGATCCAAAGAGAGTGCCTTTCAGTGCTGAACACCCCACTATTGAAAATGTGGCATCTGGTCATACATTTCTAAAATAGGGATCTCATTCTCCCAGCTTTATCTGGAGGCAATGCCAGGGACAGAATCAGAACGTACCTGGCATCATTGCTATCCTGTCAGGGCCCTCTTTAAAGCAACATCCACTGGCCCTTGGCTGAACCCTGGCAGGAGGCCATTGAATGTCCCAGAATGCCGCTCGTGTGGCAGACGCTGCTCAGGGGCATTGTGGGAGATACAAATGGCAGTGCCTGCTGCCAAACGCCGAATCAGCCCCCTCACAGCGTTCACCCACAGAGGAAGGAAAAGACACGGATGGACAGAGGAGGAGGACGCTAGGAGGCCATTTCTCAAGACCTGGGGCTGGCTTTGTGCCGCTTGCGCCAGTGAGCGAAACTCCTTCCCCAAAACAAGTCTGCTGGCCAAGCTTTGGAGATCAGCTGGCTTTACAGCTCAGTTTTACCCAAGCTGAGCCCACTGGGATTGGATGGGCCTTGTGTCCTGAATCAAGCAACTCACCTTTACAGAAACCAAAATGAAGAGTTGTGTTACTAGATCAGCTGGAAAGGGGCTCCTTTTGCTTCAGCATCCTTTTTCCAAGCCGGGGATGGAGGGGATGGACCACAGGCGGCCTCCTCTGTTGTCTTGCTCCAGCAGAGACCCTCTCAGCATCCGTCCGTCCGGCAATGCAAGAGGATGAGGCTGGTGGTGGGTAAGGAGATACCTCCGCTCACCTGTGCCCTTCCCACCTGCCCTGTTGCTCCGGCAACCTCCATGCAAATACCTGACAAGAGAAAGCTTACATTTCCTGGTCCTGCTGCTGTTACATCCTCAAGGCCCTCGGACACAAAGGCGCACGCACGCACACGTACGGGTGTTTGCACCCATTCAGAGCCCCAGTTCCTCTGTGGGGAGGAGGCTCTGGAGGCTGTGGCCCCTGCTTCGGGTCCCTCAGCCGGTCCCCCTGGGCCTGCCTTCCTCCAGCCGATGATGATTGGAGGAGGGAGGCTCACGTTTCAGAGACAGTTGGCTATTGTATCTGCCACGCGAGGAAGCCGGCCTGGCCAGATAGGGTTACTGTTGCCCCGGATGACAATGGCCTCAGAGATACAGACAGACATATAACACACATGCTCTCTTGCTCTTTCTGGGCGGCAGGAGAGCTCAGTATCCATCGTTTGCCGGCAGTCCCTGGAGTTCATTAGTGAAATGGGCCTCAGAGGGTCCCAGAAACCCATGGCACCCTTCCCACGGGCCTCCAGTCGCCTTCTTCCTCCCCTTCCAAACTCCATGTCCTGCTCCATCTCATTCAGCTTCACTTCTTTTCCCACTTAATTGCAACCCTGTCTGGACCAAAAAGAGAGCCAGTGGGTTCAAATTAGAGGAGATCCACCTAAATATTGGGAAGAACTTCCTGACTGTAGGAGCTTTTCCAGAGTGGAGTATGGACTCTCTCGGAGGATGGCCGGCTCTCCTTCTTTGGGGTCTTTAAACAGAGGTTGGATGGACATCTCTCTTTAGCGCTGGGCTCCTGCATGGCTGAATGGGGCTGGAGGGATGGCTCCTTGAGGTCACTTTGAACTCTAGGGTTCTGTGATCCTATTAATGGTTTGGTACCAGGCTATTTGGGAACTTAATCCCTGGCTGGTAAAACTGCCAGATACCTTGGACAGGGCTTTTTCAGTGCTGGGCCCATAGCTTTGCAATTTCCTCACCCAGAAGGTATATGTGGCAGGACATTTTATTATTATTATTATTATTAAAATCCCCTCAACTTTTTTTTTTTTAATCTGTGGCTTTATTTGGTTTGTGATATAACCAGAGGGATGGAATAACCCAGATCTGAATGAGGCAAAACCTTCCAGGAGTAAAGGGTGTGTGTGTGTGGACATAACATTTATCTTCCAAGGCTGCTAACCTGTTGGTCAGGCACACACACTACTACTTTTTCTTTGTTGTTGTTGTTTTAACTGCGATGAAGTGGAAAGAGAGCCGCTGAACAAGATGGGTGAGGCCCAAGAATGCAAAAGAGCAAGAAAGAGAGCCGGCGGCAACAGCAGCTGTCAAGAGCGATCCTGTGGTGACCCTTGCAGGCACCCGGGCGTCAGGAAAAGGTCCATTGCATGCTTCCATTTCCCGGAAAAATAATGAATCCCCTCACCCTTTGCAAAGAGCAGGCCACACCACTGGGCTGACAATGGTTGTTGGTCAGGCTACTCTGGTTCCACCACACGCCTTGCCCCTTGACCACTGAGGCTGCTTCTTGGGGTCACACCATGAACCCTCCAGGGCGATCCAGTTTTAGCCATGTGCAGACCAAAGAAACAGGAAAGGCTTCTCTGTGGCCTTCCTTGGGGTCTCTTATATGATGCTCTCTGCCTCAGTTTTACTCCAGGGAGGAGCCTTGCCAGGACAAGTGAGAGACTCAGGATCAGGAGCCACTCACTGACCCATGGCACTGACAGAAAGAAAGAGGACAAACTGTGGGGAATGAGGCTGACCTCACGCCATCTCTTCTGGGCCAAAGAGCACTCAGTCCTCCCAGGTGGGCCAGGAGGATACTATCTCCCGAGGTGTCCACTCTGCAGCCCCACGGTTACTGCAACTGCCTCTCTTGCTGCTGGGCAGTTTGGACCTGGCACCCTCCAGATGACTACAACTCCTACTACCCCCCCCCCGCAACAACATATTGGCAGAGATCTTGTATTGGGAGACATAACTACATCTCCCAATACTATTTTCCCTCCCTCAGCTCCAAAGTTATATTTTCAGCAGCACATCCCCACCACCACCCGGCATGGCCATTTGTGCATTGTCAGAGACCCTTGCGATGCTTGTCGTGGGGCCCCAGATCCAGGTCCATTCACACACACACAACCTGCAGCACCATAGAAATTGCTGGGGGGTGCATTGCTGAGAAGGAACGTTTGGGGATAAAAGTTTGGCCACTGTGTGCACAACAGATGTAGACGTGAACTGTGATGGTGTTGGGCAGATGCATCACATTGTAATTACGGAGCCACTCTCTTTGTGTCAGCTAATTCACCGTGTTTCCTTCAGGGCCTTTGCTGACTGGTGTCAGTCTCACAGGTGTGGGTTCCCCTCACCTGTCCCTCCAGACCCTGAGGCGGCTCCTCCATCTCCCAAAGGGCACAGAATTGGGAATGGCACACGGGGCTGCAATGGGACACTGGACAAAATCCCCCCTTCACCATACAATTCTTACCAACGTTTTTAATCCCACACTGTGGCTACATCTTTAAAAGCCAGTGAGTCAAAACACATACACAGGTGTGAGGCAGGGGGGGGGGGGTTGGGGCTGGTCACCCTGCTGTGAAAACCTTTTCTGGGTGATTTACTCAGGAGGCTGCTGGAAGGCATGGCCACAGGCCAAGCTGGGGTTTGTGAGTCCCTTGGCAGTCAAGAGCAGGAGGTAAGCTTCATCCCCTTTCATACCTTCCAGGGGTTCAGATCCCTCTCCTGGATTCATATGTGCTGCTGACAATTTGGGCTTGCTGCAAAACCTAGGCTAAGCTACAGAGATGCCTATGGCTGGAGTGAAGCCCACCGATGGGTTTCCAGAGACCACGAGGAGCCAGTTTATCTCCGCCATGCAAAGTACGGTACCTTTTTGTCTGACCTCACACAGAGCTCTAGCCTTGCACAGGGGGAGACGGAAACTGACACCCTCCCAGACTTCCCAAAATCAGGCACTCTGTGGTGGCAGCCAGCTAGCTAGCCAGGCATCCTTTGAGGGGCTCCAGGCTTCTCTGGCATTCAGAGGCTTGCTGAGCCAGGAACATTCATCATCCTTTTCCTTCTTGCTTTGGAGGAAACTACAGGCAACAAGCGGGCTCTTCTCTTCTCTTCTCTTCTCTTCT
>CM034713.1:15835869-15847726 GCA_020142125.1 Phrynosoma platyrhinos | reverse complement strand
GAGGAGAAGGTGCTCAGAGGCCAGGCCCAAATGGGGACCAGGGAGCACCCCTACTTGGCTCTGCAATTCTCCCAGGTCTGGGACTTGCCGTTCAGGTTGCTGCTCTTTTCTGCTTTCTCTCACTGGCTCAAGAAAAGCCAGGACTTGGCCACCAGGTCATTTGGAGAAGAAGGGAAAGGCATCCTCTCCTACACAAAACCAAAATTCAAGAGCCAGAGGAAAGGTGCCAGCCCAGGTTTATTGGTCCTGACCAGAGTCTGGTGCCCCCACATCTGCCCATCCCTCTCTCTGTCCACCTGAGACTCCGCGGGACCAATTCAAGACCAGGTCTCGGCCTGGAAGCGGCCAACATGTTCCAGGTTGGCCAGGTACTCCTCGGCTTCCGGGCCAGAGAGGCCTCCTTCTGACTGGAAGATGGACTTCAGGGCTTCGGCCACCCCCTCGGGCATTTGCTTGGCGTTCCTGGAAGAAATAGGAGCCAGGTTGTGACTGGGTGGGAGATCCATATGGAAGGGGTGGGAGAGACAGGCCCAGGATAGGATGCTCCAGGGTCAGAACTCAGCTCAGCCTTGAATCTCTCTGGATGCCACTGGGCCTCTCTGTCTCTTAGAGTGACCTACCTTACAGGGTTATTGTCAGAATCAGGTGGGGAGGAGGAGGACCATGTACCCCCCTTGGGATCGTCTGAGGAAGGGCAAGTAAGAAACAAAATTTGCATGCATTTGAAACTGAAATTCTTCTAGACTAAAATTATGACTTGCATCTCTGTGGTTTCATTTATCTGCACCCAAAAGAAATTTCCTCTCTAGGCATTTTTTAGGTCTTCCAGTGCAATTCTATGACACGCTTCTGTGGAAATTGGGCCAGAAGTTACTCATTTCAACAGGGTTCCCTGTTATCTGCAGGTTCTTGTATCCACAGTAAGTCCAGAAATGCATCCCCCGTGGATATGGATAAGGTGGCACAGTGGTTAAATGCCTGTACTGCAGCCACTCACTCACAAACCACAAAGTTATGAGTTCGATCCCAGGCAGGGCTCCAGGCCTTGCATCCTTCTGTAGGTGGCTAAATTGAGTCCCCAGCTTGTTGGGGGCAATTAGCTTACACATTGTAAACAGCTTAGGGAGTGCTTAAGTGCACTGATAAGCGGTATAGAAATGTACTTGCTATTGCTATTGCTAATATTGAAACTACATGCATGCCTAAGTGTTGGGCTTTTGGGCCGTAAACAGTGGAAGGTGGGGATTTACAAAGAGGTTATCTGGTTTATCTGTTTCAGTTTGAAAACAGGGGATGGAAAGGAAAATCAGGAGTCCTGTGATGCGGACTGTGGTCCCCTTCTTCGGATGGAAGGGAACAGCCAGCTATTCCTTTTTTTTTTTTTTTTTTGCTCTTACCTTTGTAATGGAGAGTGATTGGAGAAACTAGCTTTTAAAAGGAAAAAGAATAAGCAAAGCTGAAAAGTCAGGAGGGACATCCTATGGGGCTAAGCCTTTACAGGGCACAAAGGCACCAATGCTGTGACCACTTTGTCTGGGTTGGTTCTGAACTTCTGATTCCTGGCACCTGCTGAGCAAACTCTTCCACACCCATTTGTGGCGTCTCCCCTGAGGGCTGATAGTGCTTCCAGGAACGTGGAGAAACCTGTTTGTCCCAGAAAACCTGTTCTTGTCATGCAGGAAGACAGACGAAGGTTTCCTCCAAAGATCCTTACGCATCCTGACAGGCAACTCGTGACATGAATGGCCCGTGGCCTCCACCTGAGCCAGCCATGGCTGCCTTGGCATGCCCTGGGGGTGGGCAAGGAGGGCACTCACCTAGGGCTGAGGGTCCGGCTTACCAGAGAGCAGGAGGGGTTTTTGAAGTAGGGCAGTCCCCTTCTTGGCACTCACCCGGCCAGGTAGATGTGGCCACCTTGACGTCCCACCAGGTCCCAGACAAGTACCTTGTTCTCCCTAAGGCGGTGCTGGACATAAATCTTCTCTTCCTGGAGGACAGAACACCAAGAGAGTCATGGAAGAGCCCGATAGGGACCTCCTCTCATTCATTCCCATGGTCTAAAAGGGAGCACTGGGACTGGCTCACTAACCCACCTTCTCTACCTACCTACCTACCTACCTACCTACCTACCTACCTACCTACCAGGGCAGAAGAATGCCTTAACAGGGCAAGCAGAGCCCAGAGGTTGGGAGCCTGCCTTTTCAGGGGCTAATCCAATGCAGGCACTTGGTATTGCCCTCCAGCCAGCAACTGGTACTCGCAGGTAGACTGCCTCAAAGCACAGAAGTTCTACCGTGTGGTCATGCAAACATGAAATGAGAGACCCCTCCTCCTGTGCCCTTGCCCCAAACTTACACCTTTAGAAAAACCATCTAAGCCCAATGCTCAACACATTTCTTGGCTGCTCCTCCTGCCACTAAATGAACTCATTATGGGGTCTAGTGCCCATCCACTTAAGGGGATAAAATCCTCACTTCAAAATTCTCTTCTGAGGATGGACGTTTGCCCATCCACATTCTCCTCCCCAATGGGGTGTGGGGGGATCATTCTATAAACCCTCTTTGCTCCTGCGAGCAAAGCCTCCCACTGTCTGGGCTGCTCCTCTTCCTTCTCCAGGAAATTCCAGCCCCACCTGTACACACTGGCCGATGTGGGCACCAACACATGGGCACACGCACACGCTCCTGAGAAGCCTAGCTGCAGAATCAGCTCCTGATTCAACGGGGAAGAAGGTTGAGAAAGGGAGGAGGCAGGAATCCAAAAGCATTCCTGGAGCGTGGAGGAGGATGACTGTATAGCTCCAGCACACCTTCCCATCCACAGCCCATGCCACAGATGCAAGCAGCTGCCAGAAGGGAAGCCAGCCACGAGCCAGAGGCCCTGGCCTGTAATTGGCCAGTTGCCAGCCTTCTCCCTCCCGCACAGCTTCCTGTCCCTTCTCTCCCATCGGGAGCACCAGCCCTGACATCAGGCAACGGAGGGGGCTGCAAGAGGGTCCTCCTGCAGATACTGAAACAGCACTTTGCCAGGGCAAAAGGGGGACCTTTGCCTGCTAGGCTTTTGGTCCTGGCCTGAGTGACCAATGAGGGTCAGAGTTTGTGGAGGAGGGCCTGAAGCCCTGCAGACCCTCCTGCTTGGAAATTACCTGATCCCGGGAGAAAGCCACAAAGAGCATCAGGCAGCCCCTCTTCACCAGCTCTTCCCATTCTGACTGGCAGTAAAAATCTTTGGCTTTCTGTCGACAGCCGAAGAACAGGCAGTTCCCTGCAAGGAGAGGAAACCGGGGGACATCAGGGGCCAGTTTAACAGTCAACCTCAACAGGCAGGCAGTGAGCAAATCTCCAGCAAATATAGTAGAGGGGCTGCAATTTGGGGGCCCACCAGTCTGATGCCAGTGTGAGGTTGGGTGGGTCCATTTTCCCTACTACGTCAAAGAAACGCAGGGTTCCAATAGAGCAGGTCTGGGTCAGGCAACCTCAGTAGGGTTGGGAGTAACTGTGGACCTGCAGAAGAGGACCTTTGCTAAGGGCAGGAAATCACCTTGCTTTCCTTGGGCAACTCGCTCTTGGATCGCTGCTCGGAAGGGCGCCACCCCCGTGCCAGGCCCAATCAGGATCACGGGCGTCTCTGGTTCGGCTGGGAATTTCATCCCTCCTTTCTTCACCCAGAGAGGTACCCGGGCGGCCTCTGGGAAACAAGGAGCTTAGATGAATCATAACAGCATCAAAGGGGGTTGGGGGGGCATCCACGCAGTCATGGAGTGTCTTTCTTCCCATCTCCCACTGACCCATCTTTGTGTGCTGAAGCACAGCCATTGCGCTCTCCCTCTCAAGGCAAACACATTTTTAGCATTCCGCTTCCTAGGAGGGTTATTTTGGGCCTGAGAGGCATGAAGCTTCCCATGACCGACTAGAAGAACATCCCAGAACATCCTCCCCACCCCTGGTTCTATCCCTTCCCCTCTTGTGCTCCTCAGGCCCTTCTCTTCACACCTCTCTCTGGATGTTTTTCTGCTGCCTTTGACATTACAGGCATACCTCAGTTAATAGAGCTGCCAACAGAGCCACTCCTTTTGATGCCCTCTCAACCTTTTCTCCTTGTGCTCTGTCTACATGGACTTGACCTTTTTTTTAGCAACATTGACATTGGGAGGATAGCGAAAGGGGGCTGCAAAAATAGTTTTTCATTGTTGCAACCCAATAATGCAATAAAGCTTGAGCAAGATTCAACTCCAACTGATTCTGGTAAACAGCATAACCTTACTGAGCGTGCATGAACAATAAAACAAAAAGAATGCAGATAGGCCTGCATCACCAGCTGCCCCATGCATGCTAAAAAAAGCCTAGATCTATAAGTCTGACCATCAAAATGGAAATAATAAACATGGAGGCTGGTGAAAGAAAATGGAATCACTCGAAGCATTTAGGAAAAAGCCTTCAGGTAGTCTCTAAAAGGTTCAAAATGTTTTTTTTTCCCCTTATGCAAGGCTTCCCTGACCTGGCTGTTTCATTTCACGTGTGTATATTGTTAGTTTTGAAGAAAAACTTGGCTGAAATATGTTGGGCTGCCCTTTTGAGGTATAGGAACCTATCCCTCTATTTCCCCTGGTGTTTCTAACCCTGGTACCTGGTACAGAAGTCATGCGCAGGAACACATCCCACTTTGTAAACGGATGCATACCTGTACTTTTCCAAAGCAAACCCCCAAACCTTCCCGAAAATGCAACTATGGGAGATTCTGGAGCTCCACTCTGGGAAAACAACCCTCCCAAGTTCTATGTGGTGGTATCATTCTCCCTTGCCCAGGGGTGTCTCTCTCTTTTCTTTTTCGTGGATTTCTTTAGTGCATTTGTGCTCTCTTATCCAAGGCTGCCAAGGTGACCTAAATGGTTCTTACTTTCTGAAGTTGGAAAGATAAACATTTATCTCATATCGTTCAATGGCTAGAAGACCTTAACTGCTTTAGCACCATGAATGTGGATTTAATACACGTCAACTTCAAGGAAACAAGCAGGGGACACACTTGCCCCTCCATACCCATTCCTTCCCCCCCCCCCATTCCTCTGGCCCACTTCCAGTTTCCCTTAGTGGCAGCATTTGGACTGTGAACTTTTGGAGGGAAATCTTGGCCTCCCTCCCCAGGGCACCTTGGCATAAGGAACATTCCAGAGCACCACCTTGAGGGGAGGTTTAATCTCCATATTAAACAATAGCTGGGGTGAGGAAGGCCAGAACAAGCCCAGCTTCCTTCCCCCAAGGAAGATGTCTCTAGTGGCAGCGTGCCCCCTTACTCCTCTTCCCTCAGTGTCCCCCAATTTACCATCCTGTGGGTCAAGGGAGGCCAGCCACGTAGAGCAGAGACCACATCGGGGTTTACTGAGGAAGGTCTTGTAGCGCACCACTGCCAGGAGGATCTCAATACGGTTGGGACAGACCTGGAGAAAGACCAGCAACAGCATGTCTTGACAAGGATCCTGGCTAATGGCTCAAGCTCACAGCTTAGGAAAATGGCAGGGGATTCTGGGAGATGTAATCCCATCATCTTTATTGATACCCCATCTTTTACCCAAAACTGGGAATCAAAGAGGCTTACAAATAAAAATGAATACAATTTCGTTTTTGTTGTTCTTGTTAGGTCAACTGGCCAGTTGTGTTCAGTGGAGGTTTGCCACCATAGAGGCTGACAGAGTGGGACTGGTGCAACGCCACCCAGTGGGTTTCCAGCACTGAGCAGGGTTCCGAATCCTGGTCTCCCAGAGGAATCCTAGTCCAACACTCAAACCACTGTACCACACTGACTCTCATACAATATAGTTACAAATATACACAAGGTCAACATTAAAACAGAATTAAGTATTAACAAAATTCACCATGGCCCCAGCTGTAGCTCTATGGAGCCTGAGGGTGGCGGAGGACTGAGTGGGAGCAACGCCAGTCTAGCTCCACCTGCAGGACTGATGCTGAGGCACATGCCAGGCAAGACATTTTGCACTCCAAAGACAAAAACTGTGAGACAGTTCCCTTTCCAGATCTTTATTCACTGATCAGTCCCGTTCTCCTCATTTTCTTTTTTTATTAGAAAGTAAAAACAGATTGAACTGTCTCCCCGCCCTCCATTCCCTTTGGTAAGAGGGAGTACTAGGGGCTTGACAATACTCAGGAGGTGGGAAGTTTTTGGATGGCACACAAGGCCAAGAACAGCCTTCTTGAGCCCCATCCAAAAAAAGGGAAGGAAATGTACAGAAAACACTACCAGGATGATACCTCAGAACCATGAATTTTTTATGCTTCCCGGGGCCATAATAATTACCTTAGAAAGGAGTTGGATCTCTCTTAAGGGGCATTACTACCAGGCCAAGACAAGGTAGTGTGGAATTTTAGTAGAATGCAAGATTCCAGTCCAGAGCTGTGGAGTCATGGAACAATTGCTTACCAACCAATCAACCAAATGATGAGGACTCTGAACAGGTAAAACCTTCTGCTAAAGATCCCAACTTGGCAAGGATACATTTGGCCTACATTGCCAGACTGACATGAGGCAAACATCTTGCTTACATGGGCTCCTGAAATATCCACTGTTCCTTACCAACATGGAGGAAGCGATTGAGAAGGCACGGGGCCTGATCCGTGGAATGAGGTCTAGCAGATAATCGCATGGGATGGCACAAGTTGTGTGAGGAAAGTCACAGAGGACCTTGGAAGAAGAGAAGGAAGAAATGCAGGTTATTTGGACTAGCTAAGGTTTCTGTAACCTAGAAAGATGCAAAGTAATGCAGCTTCCAGGCTAGTAGGGTTGGTGCTGGGAATGGAGGCTTGGCTAAAAAGGCTTTAAAACAGGCATACCTCCAGCGTGGTCCTGCGCGGGCGGTTGCAGTAAGCGTAGAGATCCTCCTGGCCCTGGGCAGAGCTGAACTCCTGTAGCTTCTCTCGCTCCAACTCGTGGGTAGAGAAATGGGCCAGAAGCTCAAAGAAGGAACGGCGGGGGACACAGGTGATGTCCAGGTAGTGGGTCACCAGGTGCTGGATAGAGCATGGCTGGGGCAGGTGGGCAGGGAGGGGAGTGCCTGGGGGAACAAGCAGCAGCCCATCAGCCAAGGCAGTGGGGTTGGCAGATTCAAGGCTGCCCTTATCAGACAGGACAATATATGTTTTTGAAACAACAATATTCATTTTATTAAAAAGGGGGAAAATGCAAAAGAAACTCCTTTATAGAATATGGCAAATAGCTTCCTCTCCTTCCATCTCCTCCTATAGGAAATGCCTTTTCCATCAGGGAGGCATATCCAGGTCTTTTCTTAGAACAACTTCTCCCTTTCAAATTATGGTTTCAGTTCTCTGGCCAGTTGTACAGAATGAAACAATTAAACCAGTCAATTAAAATTTGCTGTGCTAACTTTAACACCAAGAGCTCTTTAATTGTGCAACAACCCTACAAGGGAAAAATGAGGTAAATAAAATAAAATGATAAAGTATCCAATAGGGAAGGACTTGGAAGGGGGAGCCTTCATCCTGATGCTCTTTTGGGGCAGCCAGAACCTCAAAGATGCTCTGTTCCAGGTCTGATCTCTAGGCTGTCCTGCCCTGCAGGGAGATGAACTGGCTTTGCTCTTTCTGGCTGACTCTGGCCAACGAGAACGACCCCTTGGGCACAATCTGACAGAGCACAGGTGACAAGGGAAGGGTGACCCTGGAGGGTGAAAGGGTTTTGCCAGGCCCTCCATGGCTGGAGAGACTACCTCCTTAGGGAGCTCTTTGTTACCTGATTCAGTCGGCTTCAAGACAAAGTGCCTGTCAGGATCTAAACGCAGGAGACTACAGAAAAGCTGCACATTCTCGGGAGCATTGTGGGGCTGAATCATGGCCACATCTCCAGCGGTGTACCTGCCAAAGAAGAACCCCTACTTCTTATCAAGCAGGACACTTCCATGTCTCTTCAACTCCCTGTTCTGTTTTTAGGGAAGGCGACATGGAGTGAGCATAAACACCAATGGGCTATGCTCCCTCATTATTAGAGCCTATCTTCCTCTGCCTCTTTACCCAGAAAGCCCCACCCAGAGGGTGGCTAAAACACCACAGAGACACACAAGCCAAGGAAACTCACTCAATTCCAGAGCCGGTGACGTCCAACTCAATGAGGCGGACATCTTGGAAGTGCGATTCAGACGTCACACGTCGGTTGGTTATCATCCGGGCAGCAAAAGGGTGCATCTCCGAGGGGGCATCTCGAGAGAGTTGGCTCTGTTGGAAGGAGCCCTCACTGAGGCGACGGTCATCCTCTTCCAGAAACTGGAAGGTGAATTTGGGTGGTAAACTACAGGAAAGAATAAAGGCAGCAAAAGGCCAGTGAGCAGGCAGCTATCAGGATAGTGTGCTGGTAGGCACTCTCTTTCCCTGGCATCTCTGCTGCATTTCACTTGCCTTTGCAAGATCAATAATAGCCCTTAATGTTGGTATCATCATTTTGACTGTTCAGAGATTTGCACATGAATGACATTTACCATCACCCTAGGAGTCAACTAAGTGCATTAGCTGTACTGCAGAAGGATGAACTGGGAGAATGTAGCCTGTGAATGATGATCTGATGAATTCAGGGAAGAGGAAAGGACCAAATTGGCCCCTCATGAGTTGGATAGCAGCCACTGCACCCTCACTCTGCTGAACACCTGGCTCTTTATTGGTTGCTTTCATACTTAAGGCCCCTATTTTGCAACCTTTACAGTGCAATCCTAAACTTGTCTACTCAGAAGTAAGTCACACTGAGTTCAATGGGACTTTCCTGCCAATGAGTGTGTCCAGGATTGCAGCATTATCCTATTAATTTTAGGGCTGAGTTTCCACTTAAAAATACAACAAGAACAACAACAGGAACACTGTTTAATTTTGCCTTACAGCAGCTCAAAATCTCCCCTAGGAGTTATTTTTCTTTTTACTTACATGATTTCTGGACTGATGATGCGGAGGCCGGGAGGAAGAGGATACAGAGCTAAGACCTTGTCCCACAAGTCCAGCAGCCAGGGGTCAATAACCGCATCTGGGCTACAAACAAGACCAGAAAAGGGAGCTGTTTCAGACCCTAAGTAGAATCCTGAGAGGAAGGGGCCCAGTGTCTCCACATTGCTAAGAAATCCCCAGGTGGCCTAGATCGAATGGGATCCTGTCACTCTCTCCCACTGCTGCTGCTGCTGCCCTGCCCCCCCCCCAGCCTCCCTACTGCCTCTTACCCCAAATCATGCTGGTCGTCTCCCAGGGCCACAGGGGTCATGGGGCTGCCCCCCAGCTGCAGAAGCCGCTTGTGCAGTTTCTTAGCAACGAAGTTGAACCTGAGAGAAGAAGCCATTGAGACACAGCAGCTCTGGAGAGAGCCAGAGCAGAGCAAAATTTAAAATTGTTGGGGCAGATTAAGAAGCAACAACTCTTCTTTGTTATTATGGGGACAAGTGAAAGTCTACAATTGGGGGCACAACTGCCGTGCATTTGTGTGTGTGAGAAAGGAGGAGGGAATCTGTTCACTGCTGATGTTGATACCAAGTGGCTCAACACAGGGACATAAGGACATGATCCTGCACTACAATTCTTATCCCCTGATTGACCCAGAGCCCACCTCAAGGGTGGAGAAAGATGACCTAGTCAACTGGCTGCTGGGCTAAGCTTAGAGGGCAGGGGCAGAAATCTCTATGGCTTGAAGATAAAAGGCACCAGCAAATGCCATTGCTCTGTGCCACTGAGTCATGGAGTGCATGTAAAGAAAAAGTCACTTACTTGGGGTATGAGGAATCTCCAAGCCCCAGAACCGCGTAATCCATCTGGCACAGGGAACTGGGAGGCAGGTTCTTCCGAAATATGAACCGCCAAAAATTCTAGGCCAAAACCAATCAAGAAAGGGGGGGATTAGGGAAAAGCACGATTAGCTGAGATGGAGTGAAGCCAAAGGGAGCAAAGTCTTCCCAGGCCAAGGCAGCTTCACGCTTCCAGACAGAGAGGGGAGGGATGCTGAGCTGCAAAAGGACCTGAGCCTCATTCACTTGGAAGACCTCTCACCTTCATGTTATCAGGAGGGTCTCCTTGTCCTGTTGTTGCGCAGACAAACACCACCAGTGGCTCATGGATCAGGGAAGCCTTGGACAAAAATTGGAAGGGCAAACTTGATCACTTCTGTTTCTCACTTCTTCATTTTCTCCAACATTTTTTGGAGGTTTTGGGCCTCTGGCATCAGGCGGCTCCACCATTTGGACTAAACTTTGCCAAAGTTGTCCACCGTGTCCCCCACATTGGAAGGAGGGAGGGAGGGAGGGAAGAAGTGCGTGTGTGTGTGCATGCGAAAGCAGAAATGGCAGGAAGGCCTCTCACCACACTGTAGTCGTCCAGGGCCTCTACTTTGCACCGGAAGTGCCGCCGCTTGGCTTCCCGGCCGATCCTCTCGGCCGTCTCTTGGGCCGTTCCTGTCTGGCTGCCAAAAAGAATCAGGATCTTCCGGACCTCCATCTGAAAGGGGAGGAGAGAGGATTTAATTTAGACAAAATGGGAAGCATGGTGGGGACCAACAAAGGTGGCGCTGAAGACGGCCCAAGAGAGAGTACCTGAAATGGTCTGAGGTGGTCTTAAGCAGCACCTCCGTCTCAGCTGGCACCAACCGCCTTTCAGGGAGGGCCCAGAAACAGAGCCAAGGGGACCATTCCTGCTCCCAACATCTCCTGCCTCAACAGCGTGGGACGAGGAAGGGAACTGGGACACTGGGGCGTAATTACCGGACCGTCCTCAGTCCCGGAGATGTGGGCTGCCAGAGCGTGAAGGGACAGCCGCACTCCGCACTCGCTCAGAGGCACGTTCGCTTTCCTGACAGAGTCTTGGGTTCAAAGACAGAGCGGGGTTCAGCAGTCGGAGGGGGCTTGGGGGATGCAAGAGGAGCCACACTTCCATGCTTCAGGGGCAGGATTTTCACTGCGCCACAGAGACTCTCAGGCCGGCCCCCCTCCCTCTGTTTCTCAGCTCAAGCCTACCTGGCAGGGCTGTTGTTACGAGGCCAAGCCAAGCACCGGGCAGGAGGCGTCCCGAAGGGCCAGCGAGGCCGGCGGTCTGGGAGACCAGGGTCCGGATGAGGCACACTCTCTCGGCCTCCCTGGAGGGTTCTTTGGGGGCTTGGAGGGCGCCTTCCTTCCTTCGGGGGTCTCTCTCTCTCTCTCTAAGCCCTAAGGAAACCGGAGGGAGGGAGGGAGGGAGGGAGGGGGGCGCTGCGCCCGCTTCACCTGTCTGGCGCTGGGACCCAGCAGTCCGCCGCTTCCGCGTACGTCATCGGAGCGCGCCGGAAGGCAGACCGGGACCGGAAGTGGGCCTAGGCGGCGGCGGCGTCCCCGTCGTCGTCTTTCCGGCCGGCCCTCGCCGGGCGCCGTCGGCGGGGATGCTGTTCTCTCTGCGGGAGCTGGTGCAGTGGCTGGGCTTCGCGCCGCTGGAGCTGTTCCTCCAAGGCCTGGCGCTGCTGGCCGCCTCCGTCCTCCTGGTCCTCAAGGTGGACGGCGGGGCCGGCGGGGCCGGGGCGACGCTGAGCTGGTGGGGCGTCTTCGGGCCCTTCTTCGCGGCCGACGGGCTCAGCACCTACTTCACGGCCATCGTCTCGGTGCGGCTCTTCCAGGACGGAGAGAAGCGCCTGGCCGTCCTCCGCCTCTTCTGGATCCTGACCCTCCTCAGCCTCAAGTTCGTCTTCGAGATGCTCCTCTGCCAGAAGCTGGGCCAGCAGAGCCAGGAGCTCTGGTACGGCCTCATCATGTCCCCCGTCTTCATCCTCCTCCAGCTCCTCATGATACGCGCCTGCAGGGTCAACTAGGAGCAGCAGGAGGAAGGGACCCCCAGGAGGGCCAGGGGGC
>CM034713.1:15822507-15834671 GCA_020142125.1 Phrynosoma platyrhinos | reverse complement strand
ATCGAGCCAGGACTCTCTCTGGAAGCTAAATGACTAAAAGGCAGCTGCGCTTCGGACGTGTCCTGGCTCCTTGGAAAAGACAGCCGCCCTGGGAAGGACGGAAGACAAGGGGAAGAGGCCGCATTGCAGATGCAACCTTCGTGTAATTTGTAGGAAGAGGAAGAGGGTCTTAGTTGCGATATTAAAGTGTCCGGCTTATTGATAATCTCAGTGGTTTATTTTTCAGGACAGGGGTTGCTTTATGTCTAGGAGCATTAGGAAAATGTTTGCAAGAACCTGAATAAAGAATGCAAAGATCTTTCTTTCTTTCTTTCTTTCTTAGTCTCAGAGGTGCTACAAGATCTCTCTGTGCACTGAAGAAAGGACAGTACTGTCAGTAATAAAAAGCACTTCTGTCTGACCGATCTGATGCCCTCCTGGACTTGTGTGCAGCGTAGCACTCTGCGCATGCTCAGGGGTGCTTCTTGAGGGAGCCATCCATGCTGCTCCAGGGCCGATTCCTGCGGCTGCTGCCAGAAAGGCACTCTGCACATGCTCAGAGGCACCCTTGGGGCTCAGATTTCACAGGCTGGAGCATGGAAGAGTAACTTCTCGAACAGCTCCCCAAATTCACTAGGCAGGCTCTGCATTGTGGGGAACTGTAGTACAAACAAGTAACTTTTCCAAGTTTACAGCTCTTTCCACTGAGGGGAATTGATAGGCAGGGTTCTTGGCCAATAGGAGGCAGGCAAAGGCCTTTTTCCCGCCCCAAGACCTTGATTTACGCCGGTGTCAGGAACTGGGTGGGGCCTATGCCCAACTGTATTCTGTGCTTTCACCCAATGGGAAGTGCCGATGCCGGGTTCTCGATCTCGGATTGGTCCGATTCCTGAAGTCCCGCCCCATAAGGCTCTGTTCCAGCCGGGTTCTTCTCTGGTTGGGACGAGAGTGGGTGTGTTCCGATTGACGAATAAGCTTCCACCTCACTCGAATGACTGGCGTCTTTCCTGCCCAATGCGTACGAGACTATCCGCAAGCACAACCAATGGAAGCTCTGTAAAGGGACAAGGGCGGGCTATGGAGGTTCTACCCAATCGCCTGCGCCGCCACCTCTGGCGACCGCCAAATGCCCTGCCTAAAGGACGACGTCCCAAGGGCCCAACGGCGACCAATGAAAACCTCTCCTTGGCACCGGGAGGCGGGCGCCCGAGGCCTCTGTCCAATCCGCTCTGCCGCTACCTCAGGGAGGCGCTTTATCTCTCAGCCAATGGCCGTCGCCCGAGCGAGGCCGTGGCCAATGGGCGGCGTCGCCGCCGCTGACCCGGCCCGCCTTCCCTCGCGGGGCGCAGCCGGAGGGTCCCTCAGTATCGCTGGCGAGCGGCGGAGGGAGGGAGGGAGGGAGAGAGGCCTCTTCGGCCGCCATGAGCAGCCCTCCTCCTCCTCCGCGGGGCTCGGCTGCGGCCGGGCTGCCGGCGTGGAAGCAGGCCATCCTGGAGCGGAAGCGGGCCAAGCTGGCCGCCGGCCTCGGGCTCTTCAGGGGATCCCCGTCGCCGCCGCCCTCAGCCGGAGCCGGAGCCGGAGCCGGAGCCGGAGCCGGAGGGAAGGAGCCGCCGCCGCCGCCGCCGGCGCCTGAGGAAGCGGAGGGGGAGCGGCTGGTGGTGGCGGAGAGCCTGGGCCCGCTGCGGGAGAACCCCTTCATGCGCCTGGAGAGCGAGCGCCGCCGGCGGAGGGGGCGGAGGAGGGCCGTGGCTCTGGAGGCCCCGCCGCCGACGCAGCCGCCTCCTTCTCCGCCTTCGCCCTCCAGGCCGCCCGCTTCCTCCCCGGAGCCCCCGGCCCTGTCGCAGCTGCTCGAGCTCTACAGCTCCATGCCGGGCATCCGCACCATCCGCGCCGACAACATCCTCATCATCGAGTCCCGAGGCGGAGGCAGAGGGGGCCCCCCGGAGCCCAAGGGCCGTCTTCACCACCGAGGAGGAGGAGGAGGAGGAGGAGGAAGGGGAGGGGGACCCCTGGCCGCCTCCACCAGGGACCCCCTGCGCCGCCGCCGCCTCCTCTCCCACGCAGGGTCCCCCGTCACCGAGATCCGGGCTGCCGAGGTGGTCATCTATGAGCCCCAGCCGCCATTGCCATCGCCATCACCATCGCCAGTGCCGGCACCCAGGCCCACTGCAGAGCAGGAGCAGGAGCAGGAGCAGGAGGAGGCCGTGTCCGAACCGGGCCGGGTCAGCCGGCTGCTGAAGAAGTTTGACACCCGGAAGCCCCGGGGAGGAAGCAGCGGCAGCAGCGGCAGCGCCGGAGGCAGAGGGAGATGGCGGGGTGGAGAGGCCCCTCGGCCGGAGACCCCGCAGGTGGCGGCCACGGCGCCAAACGCCAAGCCGGAGGAGGAGGAGGGGGCCTCCTTGCCCGCTAAGCCCGCCGCTGTTGCCGCCCAACCCGAGTCTCCACGCAGCCTCCTGCTCAGTGGCGCCGGTGGCTTTGTGCAGAAGATCGGGGCCAACTCCTTCACAGTGAACCCACGAGGGCGCCGCTTCCCTGGCCCTGCTGTTTCCGGTCACCCGGCTGCCGGCCTTGCTCCGTCGCTCAGCAATGGCCCCGTGGAGATGGAGGAGGCCGGCCTGCCCCAGGCCCAGAACCTGCGAGGGGCTCCCGCCGCCATCGGCCCTAAGCCAGTGCCATCGTCAAGCGCCACTGTGGCTTTATCTCCCGCCCGAGCCAGTTCGTGGAAGCCAAAATCTGAGGAGACCGTAGAGATCCCTCCGCTGCTGCCGCCCCAGCCCCACAGTGCCAGTCCAGACAGCAGTGCCACAACTGGCTTGCCCCGGTCCACGCAGCCCTTCGGCTCGAGCGGTGCCTTTGAGATCCGCCCGGCCCCAAAGCCAGACCTGGCCACCATCCCTGCGCACGATCTCCAGGCCCAAGCCCTGGCCAGTCTGCGTCTCAACTCCCGCAACTCCTTTCTCTTTGTACCCCATCGGAAGGGGGAAGCCCCCAGTGCCCTGGAACCCATAGAAGCGCTCCCTGCTTTACCTGGAGGGGCGGCCCTGCCAACGGTCCCTGAGAAGCAGCTGGAAACTCCGGTGCCTGTCACTTTCATCGACGAGGATTGGGTGGAGCCAGAGTCTGGCCTCTTGCCCCCCTTGAGAGTCCTGAGCCCGAGGCTGGAAGGCTTCGATGTGCCCCACGATGGTAATCTGGCTCCTGAGATGGAGGACTCTGCTGTGCCCATGTACAGGAGCCACCCTGTTGGCTTGGCCGCTTTCTCTCAGAAAAATGGCAACACCTTTACCATTGTGCCCAAAAGAAAGCCCCCTGCAGCCGGGCTGGAGACCTTCAACAGAGCCTGGGTTCTCGAGGAGGAAGACGAGGAGGAAGAGGTCCGAGCCAAAGCCAGGACTGGTGTGCCCCACGAAGAGCTGGGCCATCTTCTCAAGAAGCGCTACCCCACCGTGAATGAGATCGAAGTGATTGGGGGCTACCTCTCCCTGGATAAGTCCTGCATGAGTAAATCAGGCTCCC
Source organism: Phrynosoma platyrhinos (assembly GCA_020142125.1). Lineage (NCBI taxonomy): Eukaryota > Metazoa > Chordata > Lepidosauria > Squamata > Phrynosomatidae > Phrynosoma > Phrynosoma platyrhinos. The sequence goes on along the minus strand of CM034713.1, from coordinate 15,831,176 downwards.
AGCGCAAGAAGGTAACCAGCCAGCTTTCCTTGTGGTCAGCCATTTTGCTCACCCAGCTGAACTCCTTGGTAGGGTAGAGGACAAACCTTTCTCCTCCTCTGCCAACCTTGATGAATCCAAAACAGCTCTGTGTGTTCTATAAATTATCTACTTCACACTCTGTCAGTCTCTGGCATCATGGGGGGCATTTTATTTTTACAGTGGAGTGGCCTGTGCCCAAATGTCCAGTGAACATAGTGTGCTACTTCCAGTCATAACCTCTTGGTGTAAACACACCTGAAGTGGATGAAGGGTTGGCGTGTGGGGGGGAATTCTTTTGCATGTGGGACAGGGGCAATGTGTTCCTTCATTTGCTCACTTGCAGTGCCTAAGGAACAGGTTTCCTCCAGCCTGTCCTAGTTCCCTCTTACCCATGCAGCTGACAGTAATTGGTGAAGGTTCAGCAGAGTTGACTTCCTCCATCTGTCTCGGGTGTGCTACAGGAAAGAGGACCTTCCCTGTCCCAGGAATAGTTCCTGTCCAGCCAACCTGTAGCCTTCCAACCCAAATTAGCATTTCTATGATCAAAGCCTGTGACTTGTGCTTTCTTCAGGCACCAGTCTGGAAAAGCAAACTTTCATGTTGGGACAGCTGTGTGTGCTTCTTTGGGCCAGACAGCGAGGCACTGTGCAGAAGGGATTCAGCAGTGAGAGTCTTGTGTTTATGGGGCAAAAGGAATCCCTTCTTATGCTAACAAAATGAGTCCCAAACATGCACCACCCAGGACTGCTGGCATAGCAGAGGAGCTCTCCTGTGCCAGATGCTTCCTCTTGAAGGGCACTGAGCCACCAATGTGGCTGCTTTATATTCGCTAAGTTGGCAGGAACCTGGTGGCTGTAGCAAGCCATAGTTGGCCACCTGAGATTGTCATGAGCATAGCTGCTTCTTTGCCCTTCGGTGCCCAATATGAGACTGCAGAACTCCTTGAGCACAGGCTGTCTTTCCCATTGGGCCATTAGAATTCTCCGCCAAACTCAGATTCCCCAAGTGCTGAGATATGCAAGCTTCCTGTCTATAAATGGCCAGTGATCCTTGCAGGGGCATTTGCTTAATCTATCATCAGGCATCCAGTAAGTGGCTTTCTCAGAGCCTTCTAAGTCTTTGCACCAGTGCAGGGCTTGACTTCATTCCCTGTGGCCATAGGCATGAGGCTGTCAGCATGCCAGGAATGGGTGGGGAGATGGACAATGATGAACAGCCCTTTTAACAGAAAGCCATTGCTGGTCTGGGATGTGTTTTGGTCCAAGATCATGCCAGACTATCCCTGTGGTGGTGCTTGTGAAGGGAGGATGGGGCCAGTCAGCTGGGCTTGCCTTGAATTGAATTATAGAAGGTGAGGTTCCACTGCAGCCCCACAAGCAGTGGCTTCTAAAGCTGCTCTTGGCTGGGTGCTTTTGTCACCTGGAGGGAGTTGGGGCTGCCACAGTACCCCAGTTCTACCTCATTTGAATTTGAAATGATGGAGTAGAGAGGTATAGCTGGCCTGCTTGCTCTTTCCCTCTGATCTTTTTCCCTGGAAGAAAAGGGTGCAGGCAGGTACCCACCTAAGGCACTGATGGGACTTTGTGGGAGAAGAAACTTCAGCCAGATTAAACAAGAGTGTGTACCCCACATGGGATTCCTTCCAACACTAAACAGAAGGAGAAAAGTCTGGAGGCTGTTGCTTATTCCAGGAGGACACATGCTTATGGTCTGTGCTTTGGCTGGGTTTTCCAAGGGGAGGAGGAGAGAGGAAATTGTTTCCTCCTCACCCTAGTTTTTGACTTTCAGATTTGATCTGTGTAAGGGGTGCAGTTGTATTCCAAATGTTGCCCCAAGTAAAGCCAGTAAGGGAGAGACATCCAAGTCTCTGTGGCTGGAAGGTCCCATATCCCCTCTGATTTTGGAGGCTAAGCAGTGTCAGCCCTGGTTAGCACTTGGATAGGAGACTGACAACCAATCCCAGGTGCTGGTGGCTACATTTCAGGGGAAGAGACAGGCAAGACCACCTCTGAGGATTCCTTGCCTAAGAAAACCCTGTGAAATTCACAATAAGACAATAGGTGACTTGAAGGCATACCTCCACACCCAAAGCTTTGGCTTAGTTCTCTTCTGTGCCTGCCCAAGTGCTGCAAGGTTACAGTGCTCAGAAACTGACCCAGCTGGCACCCAAGAACTTTATTATTCTTAACCGGAAAAGAGTGCTTGCACTACCAAACAGTAGGTGTGGTTTCTGTGAAGATTAAGGTGTGTTTGTGTGATAAAAGGAAAACACTCATTCTCAGCCTAGCAGCACACATTTCCTCCTAACGAATTTCATTGTCATAACCTTCAATGAATAAGTCTAATGAAAAATGTGGCAGAGAGAAAGAAAGAGGAGGAAAGTGGATGTGCTGACTGGTTAAAGCAGATAGAGGAACTAAAGGTCTGGGATATCAGCATTCAAAGGGATCTTGTAACACCTTTGAGACTGACTGACAGAGAGAGAGAGAAGTTGCAGCATAAGCTTTCATAGACTTGCTGGTAGTCTCCTTCCTCAGCTGCATGGAGTGAACTAGTGCCTGCCCACCCTGGCCTTAGGCAACAACTTTCGTCCTGCCTTTGTCCCTCGACAGTCACAGTTAAAACTGAGCTTGTCACCTCAACACCATTTCTATGACTATCCATACAGTCTGCTTCAAAAGGTCTGTTCCTAGACACTGGTTCACTCCATGTGTCTGAGGAAGTAGACTTAAGACTGTGAAAGCTTATGCTGCAGCGTCTTCCTCTCAGTTAAAGGTGCTATGAGGTCCCTTTGCAACCCTTTTGGGTGAACACATTGCTTAGGCCTGAAGTTTTTTTCTGATAGATTTGTACTGGCAAAACCCTCTTTTTGTGACTGAACTTTGCATTCACACTGTGAGTTTCTTGTGAATTGGGCTGTTAGTCAAGCAGATTGCAAGGCTGTAACTCACAGTTTCTGCGTAACCTTTGCCATGCCACTCGGGTAGGTGCCTGTGGCATTATTCCCCTTGCGCTCACCCTCTTGCTGCTGCTGCTGCTGCTGCTGGTGCCACAAGGCTTCCCTCTTGTCCTGCCTGTTGCTATTTATATCTGTGCTGTGAAAGGGAAGAGGGAAACCTACAGCTGAATAGCCATTGTGCTGTTCTTATGTTCATGTTGCACCAAGACTGTTGTGTTCTGGCTCTTGGCCTGAAAGCTCAGGTGACTGAACAAGGAAAAGGCAAAACCAATTGAATGGTCCCTATCTGGCTGCCAGAGGAATATTTGCTTGCCTTTGTCCTTGAGCTCTTCATGTACAAGACTCTCCGGTGGAGGATTGTTTCCGTCCCAGCTAGGCATTAGTTACCTCTTTCCCTCCAAGTGCTTTTCCTATCAAAAGTAGCCATTGCCAGGGGCATGTAGTGCAGACTCCCACCTCCAGGGAAGACCAGCTTGAGAAAAATTTAGAAAGCTTGGTTCCAGAGGAGCTTAAACACCTAAAGCAGAAGCACATAGAGAGAGAAAGTATGGGCCAATGAGGCAGCCATCCAGTTGTCTGTGGCTGCTTGTTTCTGGTGAGGTACATCTTGCAGGATGGGGACTTGATTAATTAGGAATGGGAATGATACCTTAAGCTTGTCTTGGAGGCAGGGGTGCAACCCAAGAGATCTTTGGCTTCTGCTGTACTAATTATGAACTATTTATTTGAAATAACTGCTCCAAGTCGAACATGATACTGAGGAGCACCTAGCAGATAATGGTGTTTATATTCACTCTAAGCTTAGCCTGTTGACTGGCAGCTCCTAGCCTGACTCTGAATGTTGTGTTTCTGCAAAGCAATCTTCATGACTACAGGAACTGTCACACAGCCTTAAGCAGAGTACAGCTGTTGCAATATGCTTTCTATTGTTAAGCAGGCTCCCATAATGCCTGGGCATGCTGTTTGCCTTGTCAAGTGATTCCAGGGCAAGTTTAGAGTAATGCAACAGGCTGAATTAAACACCAGGCAGAAATCAATGCAGGCCTTGAGAGTGGAATTTCAGACACTCCAGCTGCAGAGGCGGTAACCCCCTGATATCCTGGCTGCAACTATTGAATGTCTCCCTCAGTAGGTCAGCTGCTTAGGTGAAATGGGACCATTTTCAAAGCAGCTTGGTGCAGGGAAACACTATGTGGGACAAAAACATTTGCCTTACTTTTAATTTAATGTCCTTAATCTAAGGTTACTTTCAACATTCTGTGTTGCCTCAAGGCTCTTCAGGAGAGATATGCAGATCATAAACAGTTTATTTTAAAGACCTATTTGACCTTTAGCAGTAAGCCATTCTTTAAGGTGAGCAGCCCTTCCTAGCATACACTGGCAAAAGCTGATGGAGTTTGTTTAGCGGGCAGTCTCCAGTTTGATGGGGTAACCCAGTCCTGAATTCAGACATCAGGCAGAGTTGCAAAGCAGCTATCTCAACACTTCATGTTTGTTCCAGATGAAGATTTCTTTCAATGAGACCAGCCTGCAGACAATGTTTGAGTACCCCTCTGAGAGTTCTTTGGTAGAGGAGGAAGAGGAAGAAGAAGAAGAATATGCCACAGAGGTGGATGAGACACCAACTGCTTTCTTCATTCCTCGCCCCTCCAGTACCATGCACTCAAACACAACCAGCTCAGGTAAGCCTCGTAAGAGACCTTCTTGGCTCATGCTTCTTCCCCTGCTCTGTGGTTGGCTGAAGCCGATGGCAAAGCCCCAGGTTCTACACCTGACCCTTGGAGGTTGGTAGGAAGGCAGCATGGCTGCTACTGAACATTTTCAGTTCACTTCTGCTTAATGCTTCTTGTGATCCCTGTTCCAATGGCAGACTTTCATGCTTTCTCAATAGGTTTATCAGGTTACACTCCAAAGCACTCCCTAGAGTTTGACAAGTGGCAGGAGGATCAATATGAGGGGCCGGCTCCAAGTGCAGGAGCCTTTCCACAGGACGCTGACCTGTCAGGCAACCATGTCATGGTAAGACACGGGGTAGGCATTGCTTCTGTCTGCTGTCCTTTTGTCTCACCTGCAGCTTGCAGGAGGGGGGCAGGAGGCATAAAGCACACTATGAAATACTCAATGTGATCATTCCCAGATTGCATCCATCCCTTTTGTCTTGTTCTTTCACAGCTTACCCCGGCAGACAAGAGCAGTCTCTCTGACTTCAGTAGTGAACCTGCCCTCTACTTCTGACTTTCCATCTTGGACTGGTGCTGAAGAGAGATCCCTGTGGTGTTCCTGGGTCCTTGCCTCCCGGTGTGTGCAGAAGCACTTGGGAAGACGGAGGGGCCCCTCTTTTCTCTTGTCAATGAGGGGATCTCATATTTACAGTGGATTCTAGGGCATCTTTTCCTTCAAGGCAGCTCATTTTTTTTTCTGCCTGTGGCCTTAGTAGTTCCAGACTACTTTGCAAAGCAGATCCCCTTGACTGGAGAGGGGCGCATATGGAGATGCGATTCTGAAGGGGCTGCCAAAAGTCTCCCTGCAGCTGCTTTTTGGCTTGCTTGGCTGCACAGTTCCCATCAGCCAGGTGTGTTTGAACAGGCTTGGCAAATGACTGGGTGCCAAGTCCAAGCAAACAAGCTGTGATTTGACAGCTGTGACCTCATGGAAAACCTTGTCTTGGAGTTCACCTTGAGGAACTCATGCTGTGAAAGACCCACTGGGAGCTGTGTTTGGACTCTTCCATTGTGCAAACCATGATGTTACCTGTGTCGGTGTGTTAATGGAAATGGCAAAGGTGGTTCTCTCTTCCCCTCCAAAGGAAGCCAAAGGGGTCCTTCTTAATTCAGGTGCTGGTGTCGCTGTAATGAAAGTAGCGTTAAGTGAGGCTTGGCTGTGCAGGGGTGACTTGCGTGTGCCTTGTGGCTGCTTGAACCAGTTACTAGAGAGCCTCTTATTTGTGGAGTGGGCATTGTGGCTTGTGCTTGTGTGTGCATGCACACCCCCACACACCCTTTGCCAGATTTATAAGGTGTTGCAGGGTTTTGGTAACAGGCTGTGTGTGTCTGGCACTCTGGCTGCTAGCTCCTTAACTTCAACATGCCACACTGTGGCCAACCTCTTGTTTTAAATGCCACATAGCACTATTTCAGTGGCTAGGGAGTAGAACTGCTGCCGGAGTCTTTCTCCTCAGCTGTGGCTCCAACAGCCAGCAGGACAGCTGTTGAGTCAGCCCAGCTCCTCCTGGTGAGGAATCCTGCATCTCTAGCCCTTTCTCCCCATGTTGCAATAATGACCTCTAGCTACCATGTTCTCCAGAAACAGCTAAGCTGGCCGCCTGGAAAAGGTTTGCACTACTTTTACTTTGCTCTTGCAATAACTGGTCTACTGGCGGTCAGCAAAGTTGTTTATTATATTCAGGTTATGGAAGCAGGATTAAGTACTGTAGCCTTAGCATCCAAATAGCACTCTATGCAAGAAACAAATCTGGCCTCAGGACAGAAATATTGTTGACATTGTTGGCGTTGTGTCTGGCATTGACCAACCTCAGCCTACTCCCAAAGGACCAAGATTTCTGCTCTGAAACCTACTACTGTGTGTGTACACGTGTATGTATTTCCTTCGTTTAGTATGTCAAATTGAAGTGAGCTACTTTTTCTGCGGTGGATTGTCAAATGTCCTGTATTTTGCACTAGATAACAATGTATTAACAGAGGAATGTGTGTCAGGGGGGCTCTACATCTCATGCTCAGCCGACCGCTGTTGCTGGGTCTGGCTGGAGGGGCCAAACTACTGTGTACATGTTGCTCCCCCCTCCCACTTCCCCTTGAATGGCATCACTTTGTGCTTCCAAAGCTTATTAAACTACACAAGTGACTTCTTCATAATGGTGTGCTTATAGTTTTTCTAGATGGTTGAGTCTCATTACATTTAGAAATTCTACCAGTGGAGGCAAAACAAAAAATTGGATCAGGGAAGGTGCTGCTGTCCAGGTCATAGGAGGAGAAGGAGGAGAGCAGAGAGTGGTGAGCTGGTGTTGGACATAATGCTCTAGATGTAGTGGAAGTATTGCCTTTCATGATCTGAATCCATTATGTTTTCATGCATTGCTTTCAACACTAAAACTGCTGCATTGCACTCTTGGTTCAGCATAAAAAATGGGGGCGGGAGAGGGAGGAAAGAAAAAGAAGTGTGGCAGAATCTTTAAGACTAGCTCATTTTTGTTTTTGCATGAGGTTCATGGATATAAACCACTTTTTCAGCTTCAGGTCAGCAAATGCTCAGCTACAGCCCAGAGACCCCTTCTATGTTTCCCATGCTGCCAAGTTGTTTGCCACCCCCTGCCCCTGCCTCTGTCATGAGAAGAATCACCATCTAGCTTGCACTGGATTTCTGCAGGAGCCTAGAACTGAAATAGCCGGCTTGGCTAATGCTGGTGATAAGCCGAGCTATTTATGAGTCCTGCCTTAAGCTGTGCTGTTTCCAAACTTCGAATCCTATGCTTGCTTTGAATTGGGAAAACACAGTGATGTCTGCTTATGTAAGTAGGGGGTTGACTGAGGACTGAGCAGCCCTGAGGAGCCACAGATGAAATCACAGTGGGCAGAACAGGCACCCTCATGACTGCCTGGCCATCGGCAGAGCTTGAAAATGTGTATTTTATGGAGCATGGTGGCTGGGGGATTCCCTGGGTTATAGTCATTTAAAAACTCACCATGTTTCCAAACCTGTCATTGCTTTCAACTGAATAATCTTGTTTTCCAGCAGACTTGGAAGCTACTACATTTTTGCTTGCAATGTCCCTGGCATTATGGAAGGCCATGCCATGCCATCCCGGTGAGGATAGGGGAAGGTAAAGCTCTCTCATTCTTGCTTTATAGTTAACAGCACAGGAAGCTTACCTGGCAGGAGGCATACCTGGCAACTCTGTTGCTCTCAGGCCCATTGGCTTCTGCTTCCCACCTCCCTAACCACCAAGGCTTGATCATTACGCTCTGTGTGCCTAAAGTAGTTGAAATATTTCCTGCTACAGGAAATGGCTGCTAAAAAATTACCCCCCGAGGTGTGTCAGTGCAGGTAAATCTAACTCAGTGCTTCCTGTTCAATAAAATAAGGAAGCTTTAAGAAAACAAAATAGTCTTTATTATACATTGCTTTATTATACATTGTTTACCTATAAAACACAACCCCTAGAAGAGCCTAGAATAAGAAGACCAACAGCGGAGGGAAATCCAACCACAACATTCAGCTGTCTTTAGCTGGGGGGTTCTTTGATTCTGTGGCTCTGCTCAGGTTCCCGGCTTCCTTCCTCAGGACATGGAGCAGCGTCTGAGAACTTTCCAAGATCTGGGAAGGAGAAAAAGGATCATATTAGATTTATGTTTACTTTGGATACTTATATAATTGTGCCCACAACATTTTGGACATGAGCCCGATTGTGAGCTTCTCTTCTTTTGTTTCTTGGGTACATTGTTCTGAAGTGTCTGTTTAGTGAGTCACCTGAGTCAGGGCTTAGCCTCCCTGCCTCTTGTATTTCCCAGGCCTAAACTGCCTCTCCCCTAAGGAGAAAAGGTGGCCCAATAGATCTTGTTACTTGTTATTTGTTAAGTTTTAAATGTGAATACACTTCTCTGTTTATACAGCTGCCCTGTAGCAGACGATAGGCCTAAGCAGACTGCCAGAAATAGTGCACATTAAATTGAGG
>CM034713.1:15803072-15814639 GCA_020142125.1 Phrynosoma platyrhinos | reverse complement strand
CCCCCCCGCAATGATCTTGTCCACTTATAAAGAACTTAATATTTTGTAAGTGCTAATTGATGCTGCTATGTGCCTTCAAGTCAACTCTGACTTATGGCGACCTTACCCTGGGATGATCTTGATAATGATTTATTAAGAGGAGGTTTGCCTTTGCCTTCCTATGAGGCTGGGAGATTATGACTTGAGGAAACATTCTGGGCACTGTGACATCACAGTCCATCCTGGAATCCTATGTGAGGCTCTGCCCACCTGGAGGCTGGCCTGGCCAGCTTTCTCCTAGCCAGACTGGCTTCTTGGGGGGTGTGAGGGATTGGGTGAAGGACCCCCATTATGCGACTGGCTTGCCTATTCGTCAGCGTTGTTGCTTTGTGTTCATGTGAGTCTTGCAGCTGGCTCTGCTCCTCCTCCTGCTGTGGAGGATCCTTCCATAGACACACACACACACACCATGTGGAAGGTAGGATATGACTGCGGGCCATGTTGGCCTGCTGGTCCATCCTGCCCAGGACGGTCAGCAGGGAATGGCAGCAGCAGCTCCAGGGCCTCAGAGGAGGGGTTTTCTCCAGCCCTAACTGGAAACGCTGGGGATTGAACCTGGGACCCCTTGTGTGAAAGGCAGGTCCTCACATTGGGCTGTGACAGTGGTGACTGAGCAGCCATTGCAACATCTGGCAGCAAATTCATGCAGAAGCATTTCTTTTGCCTTAGGGCTGGGTCTGTCTTGCCCTTGGAGCAGAAGCAGGATCAGGAGTCAGCAATGAGGGAGAGGAAGCCTTGCCAAGACGGTCAAGGGAAGGTTTAGCTCTCCTGATGCTTAGTCAGTGGAGAGAAGCACTGGTGGATCTTTTGTCAGAGAGAGCTCCACAGGAGAATTGTTACCACTGGCAAGTCCCTGGTCAAGACTTGTAAGGCCTGTTGAACAGATGGAAGGAATGCCCAGGAAAAAATGTGAAATGGTTGAACTTCTTCTTTGGTGGAGAAAGCAGGGAAAGGCTTCCTGAGGGAAGGAGATGGGGAAACCATTCACTGGGTGTCATGATTTAATTCAGAGCTGATTCTCTTATCTTTGCTTTCCAGTGAAAATAAGCGGGGCAGAGATACCTCACGGTTTTGATCTCCCATTGAACAGTTCAAATGAAGGAGAGACAGAAGACAATAATAACATCGTCCGTAGAGCTGTACGGAGGGTGAGCAAAGGAATTATGTTCTTTCGCTTAAAATCTGCTGCCTGTGGATTGACTCCCAGGTGGGGGCTGATTCGTAATGCAGTTCAAAAGAGGCGGGGTGTTCTTGCAGTTGTCCTTCCCTTCCCTCAGGTTGCATTCTTGGGTAGCCAGTAGTCTGTTAAAAACAGGGACATCCCCTGACACACGCACCCCAGATAAGGGAGTGACACCTCTCTCCTAAGTACGCATTTGTACAGAAGTTTTACAAGGCCTGTTAGGAGGGTCTGGCTGGGGATATCCCGCAACATTTCTCTGCAGACTCTACTAGCTGTGTATTATTTTTTATGCATTATGCTCAGTATAAATAGATGCACATTATCTTTCTCTCTTTCTGCCAAAAGAGAGCCCAGGTAGCCAATAGTCCAGCCCAGCTCTCTTGTGGCTGCAGGCCAAGTAGAGGGGCACCTAATTCACAAAATTCTGATTATTGCCAACAGTATCCAGAAGAATCTGAACACGTAGACATTGGGCACCGGCAGGCCTCAATACGAGGTAAGGCCTCTCCCCAACCCCGCCCTGGTACCTGCAACTGTTCAGGGAGGTTCTGGATAATGTTATCCTTCCCCTGTTATGGGGCAGTGATGAGGGATGCAAGAGGCATTCCTACCTCTCACTAAGGTGGAGAGGCGTGGGGAGACCTTTGGCCTCAATCAGGCAGAATTGTACAGGGAGGTGGTGGTGGTTGAATGATGAAGGTGTGGGAGGCTGCATCTGACCATTTGTTTTATCTAGTTTTGGGCAGAGAAGGTATTTTCATCCTCGCCTTGGTTATTTATTTATTTATTTATTTATGAAATATTTCTATTTATCTAAAGATCTCAGGGCGGCATACAATAAAGTCAACTTCACCAATTTAAAAGAATGTTAGCAAAAAGTGTTAGGAGTGGGTGGTCCTTCTTGGAAAGTTTTTAAACAGATGAGAGGTAGTCAACTGTCAGGATTCCTGGGTGTCAGGGAGTTGGATTAGATGGCCACGATGGTCCTTTCCAGTTCTGTCATTCTGCAATTTCATGTGAAGCAGGGGCTCTCAGGACTGGGCTAGGGCCTCCTCTTTTTAGGAGAGAGCTTGATAAACTTTGGCGGTGGTTTTCCATGCAGTCTAAGACAGGAAGAACTGAAGGGTCTTCTTCCCTTCCTTCCTCCCTTCCTTCTTTCCTGTGCTTTGTGTTGCAGTGTCACCAGTAGAGTGCAGCTGCTCTGGGGTGCTGGGCAAAGGCACTCTGGTGGCCATTGTGGCTGCCTTGGCCTTCCTGGGCTTCTTTTCCACCTCGATTCTCCTGGTGGTGGCCATTTGCATCCTGCGCCTGGTGGAGAAGCAGAAGTGAGTCTCATGAGTTGAGAAAGAGGCACCAGACCGGTGCCTCTCCCTTTGGGTTTTGGGCTTCACAGGTGTTGGGGAAGGCTCAGGGTCTCCCCATGGAAGAGTCTCAGGCAGGGCTTGGGGAGGGCCAAGGCACAGAGCTCAGGGTTTAACTGGGGAAGTCAAGAATTGGACTTTGTGCCTGTAACACCTTTGTTCTTAATGCCAAACAGAGAAGGAGGAAGAGTCTTGGGGGATGTTCTGTCTGATAGCCCTGCACAGACTCAGACCATGTATGGGCCCTAGCCTTGCTGGCTGGCTGGGGGATTCTGGGAGTTCTAATCCAAAAGACCATTGTTTTCAAGCTCTGTGGCCCTTGCTTGATCTCTGAAACCATGTTAATGGTAAACACTGCCAGGTTTTAAAGCTCAAGGCCTTATCTACATGGCAGCTGCTCTACCATCAAGCTATAAACCAGCCCCTGGGTCACTTCTCTGTGCCCATAGCTCTGTGCCCTGGCCAGAACACTGGTCCACACGGAACCCACTATTGGCTCTGTGGGGGCCTGTGCCCACCTCTGTAGCCTGCAAGCCTTGCCACTGTGTTTCCACAGTCTGTGGGGCGGAGGGGCCATCATGCGGTGCCTCCCACTGAGCCCCAGGCCCCCTGCTGAGGCCTTCCTTGCCCCTGGCACCTTTGGGCCAGACCCTGCCAGTGGCCAGCCCTGGGCCTCTTGGCTTCAGATAGGGCTCTCCAGCTGGGTGACCCTCCAGGAGACTGGTTGGCCCTTGGGGGTTTATGGGCCAGGGGTGGGGGTTGGCACTGGTGACAGGGAGGCAGTTGTGCTCCTCTGAGCAGTGAGTTTCTTGCTTGGTTCTGTGGTCCCCTTCTTGCTCACAAGCATTTTGTTCTCTCTTCCTCTTGTTTTCAAGGAAAAAGGAGAAGGAGGAGAAGCCGGCCCGCTCTTCGCGCCGGAGACTACCTCCTGTCCCGTAAGTGGCCCCGGATGAGTCAGGGGTGGCGGGACCTTCCTGGTGGCTCTGCTCTTCCTGGTGTTAAATTTTGACTCAATTATTTGCCCTTTGTAGATTTTGGGTTGGTGGCGAGACCCTGTGTTTACAGGGCTGGTGTGTGTGGGAGAGTGAGAGAGTAAGCAAGTGCCTTTCAGCTCCACTTGTTATAGTACAAGGGATTTCTTTCTGTGTGTGGTTTCAGGCCCCCTCGCCCGGATCATACATACATGACGGTGCAGCCTTTGCACGGATACGAACGGCTTCACCCAGCCTCCCCGTGAGTACCAGAATTTCCTGCTTGGCCCCCACCCCCCGCTCCAGAAAATCCTCATTTTGACTAAAGATGAAAATTACACCAAATTCTCTTGAAGAAATTGTCTGATTTGTGCCACAGTCCTTCACACCCCCCCCCCATCACAGTAATACAGACTGATTTGTCCCTGATTTCTGGATGTCACATGAAGCCCCCCTGGTACTGTACAATTAAACAATGCAGGGGCTGTTGTGTCATCTGCTTAATGCAGACTAACACAGTTGCCACCCACTGGAGAAGTGGTGTTTCCTCCTATCTGTCCATCTCTTTTCTCTTTTTGTATGTGTGTCCTTTCAGGCGAGCTGCACGAGGCATATATCTGAGTGCTAGTGAGCTGAACCCTGGTCCCAGGTGGGTCAGCCGGCAAGACGGGAAGAGAAGGTGGTGGGAGAGAGTGGCAGTCTCATCAGCACCTGGCTCTCCAGAAGAGGACCACTAGCAGTTTTTGTTTAATTTTACGTTTTTCAAAATATTCTGAGCTGCCTGGGACACCTGGGCCCAGCTATGGGTCACTTGTGGGGCTGAGCGCAGCACACAGTGGGAGTTGCTTTTCACTGTGGCTGCTGCATCCTGTTTATCATCCCCCTTAACCTTCCCTCCCCCACTTTGTGATTTCAGAGTCCATCGGGAGAAAGGTTACCAGAGTGCCAGCGCGACACCACCGGGAGCCAAGTCAGTAGGAATAAGAATGCGAAACGCTTCTTCTTTAATGAATGACTTGATTAATATCCTGCCTGCCTCCCGCTCTGGGAGCTAAGGCAGTTTCTTTGGGTGACATGCTGAGCGTGTGGGGAGGAAGGGCTACATCCAGAGCTTGGAAAATGGGACTGTAGGGCCCTGAATCTCCCAGCTGGAGCGGCTGCTGGGAGCTGTAGGTGAAAAAAGTCATGTTTCCAAGCTCTGGCTGTGTGGCAAGTGAGCAGATCTCCCCCAGCGCTTCCCAGATGGAAATGGGGGGCACACTTGTCTCCCCCTCCTGACTGACTAGGCATCTCCCCATTCTGATGGCTTCTTCATAGAAACCTCAGACAGCTCTTGTCCCTCGCCTGCCCTCTGTGGTGTTCATTGACGAGCCTCCCTGCTTTTCCTCTGCGGCCCCTCCTGTACCTTCACACATGCACAGGGGGCTTCTTTTCTTTCCAGGTCTACTCCAGAGAATGAGTATATTGCCCCTGGCCCAGCACCATCTCTTTCCACGTGAGTAGGGAAAAGGAAAAGGAGAGAAGTCCCCGAACAACTCCGGCTCAGTCATGTTCTACTGTGCTGGGTTAAAGTGATCTGCATAATCATTTCTGCTCTCTGAGACTGGAAAAGTTGGGGGGGAGGTTCCAAAAAAGCACTCTTTCACACTTGGGTGCTGCTCTGTTGGGTCAGTGTGTGGCTGTGACTTAGGGCATGTTTAGAGAGGGGTATAAAAACCGAAGACTGTATTACTTTTGTGGCTTAGAGCACCCATGTTCTACAGCAGTCTACCACTGAACTCTTGGTGCTGAGGAGGCCAGAAGGGGCATAGTAGTCTTCATGGTCTGGTTACTCTGCCATGCAGTCTTCAGAGACACATTGCATTGAAATGTTGCTTTCTGGAACTACAACTCCCAACAGCCCCCCCCCCCGGTCAACATGGATAATGTCTGTGCTAGCTGGGAAGGATTCTGAGGGTGGTGGTCCAGAAAGTTCCAAGTTCTGCAATAGGGCAGCCACTCCTGAAGAAGGGAGGCCATTTGCTCTAGCCAATAATCATTCTTTCTGTCCTCTCGCTCTTTCAGGCCCCCTTTGGACAAAAAATACACGAGTGCAGATCAGTCAGGATCTCAGTAAGTGTGGGGACCGGAATTGAGGGATAGTGTTGGGGGTGTGTGTTAAAATAATCATCCTGGGAGCCCTGGCCACCACAATCAGGAAGGCCAGTGGCAGCTTGGACCCCTGTCTCTGGCGGCTGAGAGTTGCGCTCATTGCTCCAGCCTGCGAAATTAGGGTCCTGTTTTGTGAGTGATGCTGCCACCCAGATCTAGTTTTGGACTCCTCCTTTACTGTTCCTCCCCCAGAACTGGAAGCGTTCAAGACACTGTGATGTCGCCGCTGCTGTCGCCAAAAGTGTGAGTGATTGCTTCTTGTGGGAAATGGGGTGCTTCGGGTGAACGGGGGTTCAGAGAGCTCTGTGCCCAAGGGATGAATTGGCAGGATTCATCCTTGGTGGCTTTCTAGCACGGGGGTCCCAAATCCAAGCTGTCATGCAGGGATTCATAGCTTTAATTTGTTTTCAGAGCTTCTAGTTCTCATGATAACAGCACAAAATCCTTGGAAAGCCAGCTGGGAGGTGTCTGTGGGAGGGAAATTTTAGCAGGATTTCGCCCCACAAAGCCAGAGCTCAGGCTCCTCTGTTGCAGCTGTGTGTTCCCCATTGCAGGTTGTAGAGCAAGATTGGGTAGTTGTGGCCTGCCAGGGTTGCTGGACTGCAGCTCCCATCAGTCTCGGTTAGCAGAGCTAACATTAAGGGATTATTGGAGCTGAAGTCCAACGACACTGCAGGGCCCCAGCTGCCCAGTTCCTTGCTTCCAAAACTGCCAATCCTGTGCAGGTCAGATCAGGAGAATTGTTGCTGGACCTCAGTGGTTAAGAGAGCACTGACTGAAACCTGGAGACCGAGGAGCAAACCCCTGTAGCAGTCGCAGTGCCAGGGCATCCTGTGAGAGATTTGCTTGTTTGCTGTAGCAAAAGCAAGGTGCTCCCAGAGGGCAAGAGATGGGACAGGGCTGCATGCAATCTGAGTTTACTGTTAGTATATTTTTGCAGATGAAGATTCAAATAAAGCGTAGTTCTCCTTGGCCTCTCAGCTGGTGGGGAAGAGTTTTAATTTATTCTGCTGTTCCCCTTCCAAAATCAGCAAGCACCAAATCTCAAAGGCTCTTCTTCCTTTTTGCAGGCGTGAGAGCCATATTTATGAAGAAGTAGAATGAAGAAAATCGCCACCTGGGTGGACAGACTTGCTGTGAGAACTTTGCCATGGAGGCCTCAAACGAGGAGAGACTAGCTCCAGCAAGCTGGGCACCACCTGGGCAACCTCTTGGCCTTCCTATTAAAGCACAAATTATTTTTTCCCTTTACTCTGATGAGTTTGCAGATTTCTGGCCTTTATATAGGGTCACTTTCCACGTTTTTAAGGATTGCTCCCCTCCTGTCTTTGTCAAAGCACCTCTGTACTCCTGGAGGATTCTGGGAGATGCCCAAGGGAACCTACTGCCCAAGGGAGCAAAAGTGTTTCGCCCTGGTCCTTTGCTGCAAGCCCTGGATACACAAACTTTGTTTGCCATTTTGTGAAGTTTTTTCTTTCTTTCACTAGCCTCTGATTTTCTTAGGATTCTCGTTTTGGTGGCGTGTACATCTTTAACATGCTGGAGAGTAGCTTTGGAGACAGGCTGGTCTGCTTCCCCCCTTTTTTCCTCTCTTTCTTGCGGTTCACACATGCACAGTAATGGATCTGGGGGGCAGCTGCTCTTTGCCTTTCCGGTTGCCGGCCGGCACACGCAGCTCTAGCAGGATCGGCTGGAGCGGAAGGAGTCCAACTTTTTCCTATCCGGGGCTTTACTGCATTGTTTACTGTGGGCAAGCTTCTGCAACCAGACGCCAGAAGTCTGCTTTTGTCCTCCTCCTCCTCTCCTTCACTCTCTTCCCAATGTCAATGTGGGTTTAAGAACAAGGGGGAAAAGGAGTGGGCTGGGGATGCATAAAAAAGACCTTGTAAAAAAGGGCATCTTTGTCAGAAGCCCTCTCTGTTAGCAGGCATTTCTTTAGTTTCTGTTCTGCCTTTCTCCTGAATGGGACCCAGCGTGGCTCATCCATGGATTAAAAAACATGGTAGATGGTATGTGAATTTTAAAGCAGTAATAAAAAAAAGTTTGAAAAACAAGATTCAACATCAAAACTCCGTAAGTATAAAAGAATGTAAAACCTGGGGGGACTGCAGCCTCGTAGTTTCCTGTGGCAAGGAGTTCCACAGCCCAGGAGCAAGGGCTCGCTTTCTATGGGGCCCAGAGCAAGGCCCTTTGGGCCCTTTGGGCTCCTGGAGAGAGAGGGGGCCCACAGTGGCTCCCAGTCTGTTGTTTACGTGGCATTTAAGCTGGTGCACTACAACGCGCTCCGTATCTTAGCGAGGGCAACACAGATATTAAAGAATGCCAGATAAATATAGGGCAGGGTGGCTTTGAAGGGGGAGGCATAATGTGACTGCTTTATTGCGTTTGGTTTTATTACATTTATTTCAATAAAGTGGGAGGCTGAACAGGGACCCATTTGCCAAATGGCATCTTTCATCTGAAACCCTTATGCCAGCAAGTACATGCAATAATCTGCCTTGCGGCGTTTCCTCCGTGTGTTGTTGGCTATAACCAGAGCTTTATTTTTGTTTTTATCTGATGTGGTTTTGGTCAGCCTGCCATTCTGCTCTCTTTGCTGAGGTACGAGAGAATAATAATAATAATAACCGAGGGGGGAGAAGGGGCGGCTGCCATTGGCCTCGGAGGCCATGTTTGGGAACGCAGTGTGTTTCGTGGCCCGGGGCACCGAGGGGAGAGGCCTTTTGCCCGAGGCCGGAGTGGGCTCCCAAGGCTTCGCCCGCGGCGCTAGGCCTCGTTGCTAAGGAGCAGCCCTTGGCAACGGCGTCCTCCGCAACCGCCTCGCCCACTACGCCGATGAGGCAGCCGGGCCGCGCCCTTACGCAATGCCGATGGCGTAACTGCGGCCGGGAATCGCGTCTCCCTGGGCGACGGGCGGGAAGGAGGGGGCGGCCGTTACTCGGCGCACGCGCTCTGCCGCCCCCCTCCCCGAGCCCGCCATCAATCATTCAAACCGGCCAATGGGCTTGGGAGCCGTTTGGACGTTGGGCGCCTGCGCGCGCGCGCCTCCGGGGCCCCGCCCCCTTTCTTGCGTCTCTCTATAAAAGGCGCGTCCGTTGCCTTGGCGCAGCCAGTTCCCGACAGCCGCCGTCGCCGCCGCCGCTGGTGCTCGCCCTCCGCCTCGCGCGCCTTTCCGCCTTCGACAGCAACAGCTCGCCCTCCGCCTCGCTTCCGTCGCCATGAGGGAGATCGTGCACCTGCAGGCCGGCCAGTGCGGCAACCAGATCGGCGCCAAGGTGAGAGGGATCCGAGGAGGCCCGGCCCCTGGCCCCTTCCCCCTCTTTCCTTCCCGGGCCTCGGGCCTCGGGCTTCGGGCCCCGTCCTCCTGACCGCCCTCTCTGCCTTTTCTCCCCCGGCTGCCGCAGTTCTGGGAGGTGATCTCGGACGAGCACGGCATCGACCCCACCGGCACCTACCACGGCGACAGCGACCTCCAGCTCGAGCGCATCAACGTCTACTACAACGAGGCCACCGGTGAGGAGGAGGAGGAGGAGGGAAGGAAGGGAGGCAGGCCACGCTCTCTCGGCCTCTGGACAAGGCCCCCCTGGCAGCAACCTTAACGATGAGGGCCCTTGGGCGCTGCGAGGGCCGCCAAGAGAAGCAGCTGCCAGCCCCACGCTTTGGGTTCCCAGAGGGTTCCTGGCTGGGGATTCTGGGAAGGGAGGTTTGGGAGCCACTGCTCTGGAGGCTCACCCACCCACTGAAGCCTCTTTCTCTCGTGTGTCCCTTTGTGGAGTGTCTCTGGCGGGGGGGCAGGAAGGACGATGTGTGCCCCCTGTCCTCCAAAAACAAGGCCTTGTGTGGTGTTGGCATGCGGCCTCCAGGTGCCTCAAGGCTGGTGCAAGGGAGCAGGTGTGTGCCCCAGGTGGACTGGGGAGCCAGATGGTGGTATGGAAGGTGTCAGCCCAGCAGAGCTGGCCGCAGGCTCTCTTTTAAGGAAACACTGCCTTCTTTGTGAAGAGCTGCCTGCTGGCTTCTGGAAGGTTCTTGGGCTGAGTGTTTTGAAGAGGCTCAAGGCTGGATTTGGAATGTTTTCTCACAGATGCCTATGGGAACAACATGGTGTGGGGGGGAGCTTTTTCTTGCCATTGGTTCCCTGATGCTTCCCGATGGCTGCCACCACTAACTCCTGTTTCCTCCCACAGGTGGCAAGTATGTCCCTCGAGCTGTGCTGGTGGATCTGGAACCGGGCACCATGGATTCTGTGCGCTCTGGCCCCTTTGGGCAGATCTTCCGGCCAGATAACTTTGTCTTTGGTGGGTAATGAGGATGTAAAACGGAGGCGGGGGGGGGGGTAGGGAGCAGAACTGAATCATTGGTCCACAGGCCCTTTAGTGGAGGAGGTGGGTTGTGGGGAGTGTCCGTGAGGCAGTGCTAAGGTTTACTAAGCAGGCATTGTAGGTCACTACCACTGATGTCAACGGCATAGTACAGTTGTTTATTCCTTTTTTGGGTGCTAAGCATAGTTTAGTTGGTGTTTGCATGGCAGAAAACTGCTTCTGTGAGCAGTTGAGGAGAGGAGGAATTGATCTGGATGAAGATGAAGTCTTTTAGAAATGGGTTTAAGAAGATGGTTTCTTAGAGACTCCAAAAGGCTCTTTGCCAAGACTTTGTTCTGGATCCTGTTGCCATTGCCAGGGAATGCCTTTTGCTCTTCCTTGAGGTGTGCCAAAGCACAGGGTGTGTCAGCCTTGGCAACAAGGACTGGCTGGAAGCTGTGTTTGCCTTTCAGCCCTGCCAGGATTTGCATGAGCAACGCTGCTCCAGGGCGTGAGCTCACTGACCTCAGCAGATGGTGATCTTGGGCCTCCTGCTAATGTCTATCTTGGTGTGTGTCTGCAGTTGCTCATGCAAGGCCAGCCTGGCATAGAGGTGCAAGTGGCCCTGAGTAACCAAATGAGACAACCTGTGGCAGTCTCATGCCTCTCCCTTGGATCACAGAAGCCCCTGACGGGTTCCCCCTCCTGCTGCCCCTTTTCCTTCCAGGTCAGAGCGGAGCTGGCAACAACTGGGCCAAGGGCCACTACACGGAGGGGGCTGAGCTGGTGGACTCGGTGCTTGACGTTGTCAGGAAGGAGGCCGAGAGCTGCGACTGCCTCCAGGGCTTCCAGCTCACACACTCCCTGGGGGGTGGCACGGGTTCAGGGATGGGCACCCTCCTGATCAGCAAGATCCGGGAAGAGTACCCCGACCGGATCATGAACACTTTCAGCGTCGTCCCCTCCCCCAAAGTGTCAGACACTGTCGTGGAGCCCTACAACGCCACCCTCTCAGTGCACCAGCTGGTGGAGAACACGGATGAGACCTACTGCATCGACAACGAGGCCCTCTATGACATATGCTTCCGGACCCTCAAGCTAACCACCCCCACCTACGGAGACCTCAACCACTTGGTGTCAGCCACCATGAGCGGCGTGACCACTTGCCTGCGGTTCCCTGGCCAGCTCAACGCTGACCTACGCAAACTGGCTGTCAACATGGTCCCTTTCCCCCGCCTGCATTTCTTCATGCCCGGCTTTGCCCCTCTCACCAGCCGCGGGAGCCAGCAGTACCGGGCCCTGACTGTGCCTGAACTCACCCAGCAAATGTTTGATGCCAAGAACATGATGGCGGCCTGTGACCCCCGCCATGGGCGCTACCTGACCGTGGCGGCGGTCTTCAGGGGGCGTATGTCCATGAAGGAGGTGGACGAGCAGATGCTGAACGTGCAGAACAAGAACAGCAGCTACTTTGTTGAGTGGATCCCCAACAATGTCAAGACGGCCGTCTGTGACATCCCTCCCCGTGGCCTCAAGATGTCTGCCACCTTCATCGGGAACAGCA
>CM034713.1:15687376-15700610 GCA_020142125.1 Phrynosoma platyrhinos | reverse complement strand
GAGCATCCATGGAATTTGGTATCCATGTGGGGTCCTGAAACCAAAAGTTTATTGCAATATTATTGTTACCCCATTGCATGTAACAGGGCTTGAGCATCCATGGATTTTGGTCTCCACAGGGAAGCAAGCGGATATTAAGGGCCCACTGTCATTTATGAATGTTGATTTTGCAGAGGAACACATGGCTGGATTAACCGAGATCATTTTCATTTGCTATTTAAGTGGGACACAAACTCATGGTCCATCCTGCATGTCCATCCTGGATTTTTGGCTGCCCCGTCCTTGCTGTTTTGGAAACCTGGCCACACGGTGATGGTGATGGCGATGGCGGTAGGCGAAGACTTCTAACTAATTTGTGAATAAGTCCCTTCTTCCTCTGGCTGCCTGGCTTTCCTCCTGCCATAGAGAAAAGAGAGGAGGGAGATTGCCTCTTCCTCCCTTGATTGATTGCTTTCTTTCGTTCATTAAGATTCCTCATTAGGGGTAGCAGCATTTCTCCCTGGCTGCCCAGCTCTCCCTAGCCATCTTTCTTTCAGAGTCTGGAGATAATAATCTTCTGCACAGAACCGACAAGAAAATAGCTTTTTGCTTTGCTTTGCTTTGATTTTATTATATTTTTCATACAGGCAGAAAAATGCCATGAGGGCTAGGAGAATTTCCCCCAATTACAGCTTTTGGGTTTATATAAAAGAAGAAGGGGAAAATACCTCACCTTTAGGAGCATTATTCCCAATTACAGCCGCCTTTCAGAGTTTGTGTAGAAAGAAAAGACATGTAAGGGCATGAGAATCCTTCCCAATTACAGCAGACTGAGTTCATACATTAAAAAACAGAAGGACTAGGAGTATTTCCCCCAATTGCAGATAAGAACAGGGGAGGAAAACATAAGGACTTAAGAGCAAGCATTTTTCCTAATTGCAATGGGTCCGTGCCTTAAAGTCCATACACTAAAAGCCGTGAGGACTAGAAACATTATTCCTGTTTGTTTATTTACTATTTGAAGGATTTCTATCCCACCTTTCTCCCCCAGTGAGATTCAGCTGGCTGAGATTGTATGGGGCAGGGAAGAGAAGTGTCCCCCCCCATTACAGTGGGGTGACTTTGGACATTAAAAAACCATGAGGATTTGGGAACATTCTTCCCAATTATAGGCGCTGAAGGGAACAGACATGAGAGCAAGGAGCATTTTTTCTAATTACAGACATGAAAACTAGGAGTGTAGTTGGTTGAGGATGAATATTTGGAACATTTTCCCCCTCTGAATGGAGACAGACAGACAGACATATTCCTTGAGATAGGACCCTTTGCCCAGTTACATTTCCCTCCAAGTTGTGCAGTTCCTTTTGTGCAGGGATTATTGCCTTCCCCAAATGTTTGCAGCCGCCTCTTTTTTTGCCCCGCGGGCTGTAAGACTTTTAAGTTAATGGTGGGGTTCATTAATGGACTTGTTCGGTTTCCTGCTGTCTAAAGTGGTTCTAGTTGAGCCCTTGGGGAAAGCGGAGGAGCCAGAAGAGGGAGGACAGCAGGATACATGGCCGGAATGAATGGCAAACGCCCCCCAAATAATGCAAATGCTAATGATGTTGTCCTTGTTTTGTAAGGAAGGCAAAGTGGAGCAAGGGCAAAGTTGGGGGGGGGGAAAGACAACAGATTAGAAACACCTTCAAAAAGCAGTGTTGTTTTTTTTAAAAAAGAGTTTGCATATATCAGTGATTCGATTGATTGATTGATTGATGGTCTGATTTATATCCCACCTTTCTCCCAAAATTGGATCCAAAGCAGCATACAATAGAAGTTAAAATAAAATAGGTCATAATGCAAACGGCCTTAGCTATTTTATTTTAACTTCTCTTGTACGCTGCTCCGGGTCCAATTTTGGGAGAAAAGTGGGAATATAAATCAAATCAAGTCACTCAATCGTCAATCATCTGATTTATGCAAACTCTTTATAAAAAAAACAAACCCAACCCTACTTTTTGAAGGTGTTTTGATCTGTTGTCCTTTTTTCTCCACTTTGTCCTTGCTCCACTTTGCCTTTCTTACAAAACAAAGACAACATCGTTGTTTTAAAAGCATTAAACAACAAATCCCATTAAAACATGATTTCTAGGACACTAACTTAAAACAATTTAGACACGTGTGAATTTTTTGTTGTTGTCGTGTACCTTCGAGTCATTTCCTAAGGCGGTGAATCTGTCATGGGGTTTTCTTGGCAAAATTTGTCCAGAGGAAGTTTGCTATGGACTTCCCCTGAGGCCGAGAGAGTGTGACTTACACACATTAAAAAAATGCAGGCCTAATTGCCTGTCTCACTAGCCCACCTAGATTAAGGCTGGAATGCTGTTTAAATGGGGAGCTCATTGCCTGATGGCAAAAAGAGAACAAAGAAGGGGGTTTAGAGATGACCTGACCTTGTGGCAAGGAGTTCCACAGACGGGGCAGAGCTTGGGAACATTAGTTCTTTGAGTATTCCCCAAAATGAACATGTCCAGGTTTTGAAAGGCAGAGAAGATATAGTAGTTGCTGTTGAGGTTTTTTTGTGTGTGGTCAAAATAGGGCTGGCAGGTTTTTCAAATAGCACCTTATGTTGCTGACAACCTGCCAAACCTGCTTGACCATACGGGTTTCTGCACCGCGGCTGGCGATGGCATTGAAATCCAGAACTGACCCTTGCCTTTGGGAAGGACGGTCTCCCTTGCGCACGCAGTCGGGGACTTGGTTTGATTGTGAGTTTCTGCATGGCAGAACGGAGTTGGAGTTGATGACCCTTGAGGTCTCTTCCAAATCTATGATTCTATGAGCATCATCCAATTTGGCAGCAGAGGGACCAAAGCTGAGCAAGAGCGGCTTCCTAATAATTAAGGGGTAATTGAGACCCCCAAGAGATCGGTCAGCAAGCGTGGCAACTGTGGCCGCATTGGCATGGGACTTGGGTGTGAATCCGTTTTGGAAATGGAGCCAGACTCCGGCTCCTTCTTTCACTCCTCTTTCCTCTTCCCTTTTTTCCTCTCCTCCTCCTCGATCTTCTCCACTTAACCTGTCAGCTCTGGTCACTAGGTCATGGAGATCTGGAGAATTATCTCTCGGTCCAGGTTGAGCCAAACTCCCGAATCTTTCTTTCCTCTCCATCCCATCCATGGTTAGTGTCTTGGAATTTCCCAGCATGCATTGCTCCTCCGTAAAAGACATCACTCTCTCTGTGTGTGCGCATATGCGCGTGTGTGCGAGGGGAGCCATGGCAACCGTGTGCTCTTCGCCTCTCTCTGCATTTGCTCCCCGGTGGGTGCTGGCACTGCCAATTTTGTCCACGGTTTTCTCACACACACACACACACACACACAGAGCGAGAAAGAAAGCAGCTGGAAATTTAGGGTTTGCCAACTGACCAGAAAGGACCGGTCCCAGTCCTGCTCCGGCGCATTTCAGAGCAGTTCCCTCTTTTTGCAGAAATGGGGCAGATCAGTGTGGCGTTTCTTTTCCTCCTCCTTCACGCCGTGGTGACTAAGCATGGTTCTTTATCGGCCAAGGAGGCTCCATTTCAAAGGGACAATGGCGGCAGAGGTACCGTGGGCCTGGTCAGGGACCTGGGGAAATTGTGCGGCCCTCCAGGTGCTGTTAGATTGCAACTCCCATCATTAGAGTTTGTTTCATGCCATGCAGGAACTTCCATCATTGGGAGTTGCAGCCTGGAAACCTTGGGAGAAGGGCCACAAGTCTAGAGGACCCTCCTTTTGATGAAAAACACTCTGCCCGTGTTCAGAGACTGATGTTTTTGGGAACAACCATCTGGCCCTAATAATGAGGCACTGACAGCTCCATTTTTGCTTCCTCTCCCTTCAGGGCATCTGGCCTGCAAACTTACCTGATATATGTAAAGCAGTTCTGAAAATGCTAATGGCTACCTTGTAACTTAGCTATGCTGTCTAGGGGTGATGGGTTCTGTAGTCCCAATGCCACTGGAAGCCACCAGGTTGGGCAGTCTAGGCTATGTAGACCCATCTGATCAGCTTTGCTACTAAAAGGCTTGGAAGGTTTTGCAATGAAGTGGGCTCTCAGTTGCAGATGGGCAAGGTTTTGCATGGCACAGGAATGTGTGTTTGCAGATGGGCAAGGATTTGCATGGCACAGGGGACAGGATTGCAGACAGGCAGGCCTTTTTTGGCTTGCCGCAAAATTATTGCACTGCAGCAAACTGATAAGATTTACACCCACCTCTTTATCTTTGGCCCTGCTGCTCTCGCTCTCTCTATTTAACCCCACTCACTGCTGGAATGGGGATGCCAAGACCCATCCCAAATTAGAGTGTGGCATGCCTGGGTAGGCATCCTTCTTCACCCC
This sequence comes from Phrynosoma platyrhinos, assembly GCA_020142125.1. Taxonomy (NCBI): domain Eukaryota; kingdom Metazoa; phylum Chordata; class Lepidosauria; order Squamata; family Phrynosomatidae; genus Phrynosoma; species Phrynosoma platyrhinos. The sequence continues at coordinate 15,696,272 of CM034713.1, read as the reverse complement.
TTTTGTCCAACAGTGCCCACCCCAAAAAGGACCCAGGGATTGCTTGGGCATCGTCTGATGCACATTTCCTTTATCTGTTTGCAGCTTGGGATGGAGCCGAGAGGGGAGCCGTGGCCAGCTTTGCCCATGTATAAACCAGCTGCCCCAAAAGCAGGTAGGCGACACCCTAGGTCCTGTGGAAGGGATGCATGCACAATGCTGGATCAGGGCCAAAAGCCTGGCCAAGGAGGCCTTGTGCCTTTGGGGAAAGGATGTAGCCCAGCAGGTGAGCCCTGGCAGCTCAACCAGGGAGAGTGTTTGACAAGAAAGAATCTGGCCCTCCAAAGGTCTCCCAGTCTGGGCCCTTCAGGTTCCCCCTTCCCCATCTTCCCCCTTCCTATAGGTTAATTACCCTGCTCTAAAAGGCTGAAATGCCTCTTAATTACTGGTAGTAAGAGCTTTAAAATCAAAGCTTATCTTTGGCCTTTCCCTCCTCAGGACGTGGCCCTCAACAACTTCTCTAAATGTGGCCCCGGCTGAAAAAGGTGCTCCTCCTTTGCCTTAAAGGGAAGCCAATGTTTGCAGAAATGCGCCCCTGATTTGACTCACTTCCTTGATTACAGACATGGAGAAAGAAGACCCCCCCCATGCATTTCCCATTTACACCCCTAAAAAACCCGCTCCTCTGCCTCCTTCTTTCCTGTTTTTCTCTTTCTAGGACTCATTTTGGGCTGCGCTGACATGACGATCTGAGGCCAACCTGGAGGGAGCAGAGAGCGGACTCTAAAATGACCCGAACGGACCCGCCTGACCTCCTGGTATCAACGGTTTATCAGGATATCCACGTGTCCTCAGTCTCCCCCTTCCGCCCTGCCACCGGCCCACCCGCCAGGCCATGCGAGACCTCCATGTCTTCCTCCCTTGAAAACCAGGCCGCCCAGCACTTTAACAAGCGCCACTGCCGTAGCTTCGACTTCCTAGAGTCTCTTGACGACCCGCCAGCCACACCACCTGCCATGGAACGGATCTCCCGAAGACCCCCGACCCCAGAGCCCTCCTCAGTTCCCGGGGGCCGGAAGCCATCCGTGAGGGCAGCTGCTCTACAGGAGTATGTTGGCAAGGCCCACTCCCACGGGAGGGAGGCCCCTAAAGAGCAGGCTGCGCGGGTGGAGCCCAAGAGGCGGGCACGATCCAAGAGCGCCCCGCGGACCAAGTCCTCCTTCACCCCGGTCGCCATCCCCATCTCCTCGTGCTCCCCACCAGCCCCGGCCCGGAGAGGTCGGGAGACCCACCGCGTGCCCCGGGAACCTGAGCGGATGGAGGTGTCCCCCCGCCGGGACAGCAGTTACGCCTCCATGAAGGCCCTGATGAGCGAGGTGCACCCCATCAAGCTCCAGCCCCAGCGCAGCAGTGGCAGCCGCATCTCTCCGCTTTGCGTCTCTGGCACCAACTGCTACGAAGCAGGACCCCCGGCGATCCGGCCTCCACCCCCAAGTGTCCATGTCAAGCGGCGGGTGGACATCAAGCCGGACGAGGCCACGGTCATGCATGCTGCCCGTAGCGCCAAGCCCTCCCATGGGCATGGAGAGGCCCCTCTCGCCTGGCCACGGCCTCCGGGCACCACCCACAGCCTGACCGTGCCCAGCAGCCGTCAGGTGTCCATGTCTCGGACGCCCACCCCCAGTGACACCTACAGCGGGGACCATCGGGTACTGCCACCGTACCCTGCCGACCTGTACGACGGGGGTCCCGCCATGCCGGAAGGGGGCTGCATCCCTTATTCCCCCTACGTGCCGACTAAGTTCTTCTATACCGAGGAGCCGGGCAGTGGCTTTCCTTTAAAAAGCTCCAGCTACGAGGGGTACTCACCCCACTATGGGCCCCCCGTCCTTCCTCCTCCGTCGCAGCCCTTTTACGCAGAAGAGCCTTCACAAAGCAGCTTCCACCCTCTTCCTGGGAGAACATTTTTCATGGAGGACAACCGGACACATTATCCTGTCCAGGAGGCCCCCACTCGGACTTACTATGGCGATGACCCCCATTTTTACACTTCCCGGACTGTTCCCTTGAAGGCTGTTTACACCGAAGACCCCCGGGCCTATCCTGCTGTAGGAGCCAACCCCCGAATCTTCTACGCAGAAGATTATGGGAAATACCATGAACGGGAAGCCATGTCTCGGACTTACCCACATCCCCGGAGTGTCCCCCCTGTGCATTTTAATGACTGGTATTGCCCTGACAGGGGGACACCGCCCTACCAGACGTGGCAGATGTCCCGGTTCCCTCCCCAGCAGCCTGCACCCCATGCCATGCTGTCCTCCTGGCATGCCAGCTACAGTGTCAGTCCTCCCCGGCTTGGTACGGACACACGGCACTACTCCAAGTCATGGGATAACATCCTGACCCCTCATGTGCGCCGGGAGGACCCTCTGTTGCGCGGGCGCAGCTATGAGAATCTCCTGGCCCGGGACCCACATCGTGCCTTATCCCCCGATGACCGGCGGCAACCTGTGGTGGTCAACCTCTCCAGTTCTCCCAAGCGCTACGCTGCCCTCTCACTCTCTGAGAACTCTCTTCTGGAGAAGATGCACGCAGATGGTGGGCGCCATGGCTGGTTCGTCACCCCAGAGATCACCATCACAGACAATGACATTCGGGCCAATGGATTTTGCAAGGGCGAGAGGCGTTCGGCCAGCTGGGACGTCTTGGATTCGGGAGACGTGCGGGAGAGGGGCTGTGGCCCACCTCAGCCTTATGTCCTGGATCCTGGTGCCAAAGAAAACGCCGCTCGGCAGCGCAGCTTGGAGCAGCTGGACGAGCTCATTACCGACCTCGTCATAGACTACAAGCCCCCGTCCTTCTGCCAGCCCAGCGAGGTGAGCAATTTGGCTGACCAGCTTCGGCGACTTATCAGCAATGGCTTGGCTCTGCCGGCTAAGAAGCCAGAGTCCTGGAAGCCGCAGGAATCTCACCCCACCAAGGAGCAGCCCGGGCGCAGCTCTTTCCATGCCGAGCTGCGCAAGGACCAAGGACGGCGCTCAGCTGATGCCCCCGGGCCCTCTGTTGGACCCTTCGAGAAGCCTCCAGAGGAACGTTCCCCAGATCTCAGCGCCGACGAGGATGACGTGATGATGTGCTCCAATGCCAAGTGTCGGCGGACGGAAACCATGTTCAACGCCTGCCTCTACTTCAAGTCCTGCCACAGCTGCTACACCTACTACTGCTCCCGCAACTGCCGCCGCGAGGACTGGGACACTCACAAGGAGAGCTGCATCTATGGGCGGATCGGCAGCACCTGCCGCCACGTCCTCCAGTTCTGCCGGGAGAACGGGGAGATCCACAAGGCCTTCTCCCGCATCGCCAAGGTGGGCTTCCTCTCCCGAGGCCGCGGTGTCCTCTTCCTGGGCTTCCCAAACTCGGGCTCAGCAGAGAACTTCCTGCAGTTCGGCTTGGAGAGCCTGCTGATGTCTCCCACTTACCTGTCCCTGCGGGAGCTGGAGGGCTATTCAGACAACCTTGGGGACTACGCCCGGGAGCTTCGGGAGGCCGGCCAGCAGTATGACCCGGAGGAGTGTTTCCTCCTGAACGTGACCGTGGCAGTTGGGCAGAACGTCCCCGAGAGGCCCTCCCCCAAGGTGCAGGTGCCCACCGTCCGCAAGTACGCCAAGGTGGCCTTAGCCTCCTCCAGCCCCGAGAAGAAGATCCTCAAGAAGGAGCGGGACATGGAGACGCTGATCCTGACACCACCACCGGGCACGGCCGACATCGACAAGGACGGCGAGGAGGGGCGCAAGGCCCGCGAGGTCTGCTTCATCAACATCCAGCGGGAGCTGCGCATTCGTGGGGTCTTCTTGCGGCACGAGTTCCCCAAGGTGTACGAACAGCTCTGCTCCTTCGTGGAGAGCAACAAGCGCTTCACGCCCACCACCATCTACCCCATCGACAAGAGGACTGGGAAGCAGTTCATGTGTATGATCATGGCGGCCTCCGAACCCCGCACGCTCGACTGGGTGGCCAGTCCTAACCTCCTGGACGACATCATGTGATCCCACCTCTTCCTTCCCTTCCCTTCCCTTCCCTTCCCTTCCCTTCCCTTCCCTTCCTTCTCTCTCTGAACCTCTTCCTTTCCCCATCCCACCAAGGATCTTCTGCTGATCGCCCTTTTCTTAGAAGTGTATTTTATTATCAGAGTACAAATGTGGTTGGTTGGTATGTTCCTCTTGTTTCTAGAAGTCACCATTGGCTGGGTAATGAATGGGTCAACCCAACGGGGAGAAAAGTTCCTTGGGGAAAGAAAGATCATGGTTGGGCCCCCTTGCAAACTAGCTGCTTTAGGATGCAACCGAAATAGGCTTTTCTCATCAAATCAAAATTAGAATGTGGGATTTAGAAATGCACATTACCTTCTAAAAATTTTACTTTAAGAAATGGGTACTTTTGATGTTTTGGTGGCTGGCTGTTTTGTTGATATTGTTCAGACCTAGACCCTGTTTGTTTCTTCTGCATCTCTCCTTTCCGCCCACCAATAATGATATGAAGGGAAGATTGGGATGTATTGGGTTGAGTTGTTTTTGATTGATGCAGTAGAATAGAAAGTAGAAGGAAAAACAGAGTTGGCAACCAACATTTCAGCTGGAATACAGTGGAGGCTGGGGAGCCCTGTGGATACCAAAATCCATGGATGCTCCAGTCCCCTTAAATACAACGGCCTAATAAAATGGCATCCCCTCTATAAAATGGCAAAATCAAGGTTTGCTTTTTGGAATTTATATATTTTTAGCAGATTTTCACGCCATGGACGGTTGAATCCATGGATAAGGAATTGGTGGATACAGAGGGCCAACAGTAATTTCATTGATAAGTGTGCTGTTATTCCTTTTCACCCACGCACCCACCCACCTCGAAATATTTCTGCTTTATCCTGCCGTCCACATGTCCACACTTGATAAGGGGTGGGGGAATTTATTTCAAATGATTTTTAACCAATTGGGCAGCAATGCCTCCAGAACTCAAGGGCTTTGGGAGGGGATGTCCTTCTGACCTTCGTATTTGGGTCTGCCGGTACCAGCGTTACCTGCCAGAGGAGGGTTCCATAACTCTGTGAGGACTTCCAGCATAGATTTGGGGCTGCCATTTTGCCCTCTAACCACTAGACAACAGTGCTACCTCTCTCTCTCTTTCTCTCTGAATCTGATGAGAGATCAGAGATAAGATTCAAAGCCTGCTTGCCCATCTCCTGGGGAATGGATACCCCAGTGCCCTTGGCTTCTCTCCGCAGAGCCAAACTCTTGGCGCTGGCTGCTGCATGTTAAGTAGCCTGGAATGGGGGATTCGGGGGGTTGCTGTCCCTAAGAGAAGGAACATTTTCTTGCACCTCTGCTTTTCCACCATTGCAGGTCATCCTTGGTTGCCTCCTCCTTTGGGCTTTGGAGAACTTTGTCAGATAAACATTGCCTGACTTTTCAGTGACAGGGGCTAGAAACATGGCTTTACTTTTTGAAAAATCCCAGCTTCTGCTTACAGTATTTCCTTTTTTTTTTTTAGAAGCCTAGGGCAGAGCGTTGATGCCGACATTTTTGTCCCCCTTGCATTTGACCCCGATGCCTCTTGCCTCCTCGTCCCCATGTGCAAATGCAGAGCCCTGGGCGTAGCTAGTGGGGTATGGAGGGTGCAGTTGGTACTAGGCGACAACTTAGGGGGATGCCACCCTGTGTGTTGGTGGGAAGGGGCTGCCTTCTGGGTCTGGCGGCTCGGCCGGCCTGGAGGCAAAAAGAGCTGCCCCCTTGGCTGTCTGGCCAGCAGCTCCACCAGACCTGGAAATGGCTGTTGTAGAGAGGAGGGGAGTATTAAAAATGATTTGCACCAGGTGTCAGATATACTCAGTTGTGGGGTGAGCCTGTTTCCCCCCATTTGGTCCAGAGGGATGCCCCCTTTGGACAGGCGGTCCTGAGCGGCTCGGCTTCTGTGCCACCCGGTCCTGAGCGGCCACCCGGCAGGAGAAGGAATAGATAGCCAACGCTGCCAGCGAAATCCAGGTCAGGAGCTGGAGGAGGAAAAGGGAGACAGGGGATGGGGTTGCCATGGACACGCTGCACATCCGCATCCTTCCTCCATCCTTCCTTCCTGGAAGGGTGATGGGAGAAATGGAGGAATAGCAGGCCAGGAAAGGAAAGGACAAGGGACCTCTCCCTCCTCTGGCAAAAGCCCCAAATGCTCATTGCTGGTCCTCTGGTCACTCTCTTGGAGAGAGAATAATTTTGGTACATTCCTACACTGGGGATGATGGCTCCTCTCCCTGTACTGAATTACGTGTCCTCAAAAAAGAGACTCCTCTGAGGACTCATGAATCATCTCTTTAATCTTTGGGCTCTGCGAGAATGAAATGGTGCCAATTTTAATTTTTTTTGGGGGGGGGAACCCTGCTATCACAATTTTGGGGTGCCTTGGGGGTTTCTTGTGTCTTTTGTGGGGAGGGGGTGGTTGAAAGTCAGGAATTGAGGGTTGGGGGCGATGGGTGCATGGCAAAGTGTGCATGTAGTATGGCATTGGTGTGGAAACAGGCAGCAGCATGCATGATGCACAGTCGCTGGGATTGGCAGAGGAAAAGGTCTCTCTGTGTGATTTGATTCCTGCAGCAGGGCTGGACTGTATGCCCTTTGGGGTTCCCCTTGTTCAGGCAGTGAGGTGCATTGAGCAGAGGACTGGAGCGACCATTTGGCAGCTGGGTAGTGAGTGCGTAACATTGGGGTAGATGTTGGGATGCTTGTTCCTTTTTCAAAGCTGCGGAAGTTATTTTGCTCCCAGTTCACTCATAATTATTGTTGTGGTTTCTCAAGTAAGGAGTTGTGGTTTTAGCTTTGGATTAGGACTCTGGGAGACCAGGGTTCAAATCCTCTCCCAGCCATGGGTGACCTTGGGCAAGTCCCACTCTCTCAGCCTCAGAGGAAGGCAGTGATAACCAACCTCCTCTGAAGAAACCTTGCAAGAAAACCCCGCCATAAGACAATTTATGAATTTCCAGCCCCCAGAGCCTGAGTTCCTCTCCCTTTTGGACTTAACATCTCTCAGAAACTGTTAGTTGTGAGTCCAGAACGTAAATATTTCATCTCTCCTCCCCTTTGCTTGCAATTTGAATTAATTGTGTTTCAAAGGTTTTTTGCACATTTGAGAGCACTTCTGCATATGCACGGTCTTGCCTTTCTGCACCTGGTGTCCAGTTCTCAATGCAAAATAATAATAATAATATTATAATAGTAGCATTTATTTCTTACCTGCCTCTTCCTACAGATTGTGGTGAGGAACATGGCTCCAAGACTAAGGACTTAATGGTGATTAAATCCCGTGAATATCCTGCAACAATGGGATTGCTTTCAGATGTCGCGCGACGTCACCATTATCTCGTGCATAAAGCAGCAAAATTGTGCTGCTTTTCATTCACGGGAAAATCCTGTGAATGAAAAGCAGTGCGATTTTGCCACTTTATTCACGGGATAATGCCAGGATAATGGTGACGTCGTCGGAAAACAATCCCATTGTTGCGGGATATTCACGGGATTTAATCAGTTTGCAGTAATTGAAGTAAGCAGAGGACAAAGGGGGAGGGGAAGAAGAGAAAACCAGGACATTTTAAGAATGGGTGATAAAGTGGGAAGGCAGAGGATTAATTGAGTCTCCCCAATTGGGACAGGTGGAGGGTATGCATCCCAGTTCTTCTACTACTTTTGCACTTTGGACTCATTTTGCAGCAGTGGAAGAAAGCTGAGGACAAAAGCTGGGAGAAGGAGGAGAGAGAAACCGGGACATTTTAAAAATTACCAATAAAATGGTAAGGCAGAGGAATAATTGGGATTTTTTTTCTCTCTGCTTGTAAGTCCCAAAAGCCAAGGTCCTCTTATCACTGGACTGCTGTCCATCATCTTCCTTCTCCAGGGTCCAAATCCTTACTTTTTCTGCCTGTGAGAGATTATTATTTTTTGGCTGCTTTTCAGGTTCCTTCATTTCCCCCAAGGAGACTTTTTGCAGGAGTGGTTTCTTTGCTGAATGCATGCTTGGTATATTTTCCTTTCTATCTCTCTATATATCTATATCTTATTTTGAAAAACAAACACAAAATAGTGAAAAATAATTTAATAATAATAATAATTACTGCGTAATAAATGCGGACGGCTTCCACGTTTTGCGGCGTGGGACGGAAACTAGGTCTGTATTTTCTCACACCGATTGCCATTGTTCCGAGTTCTGCTGGTTTCTCATGGCACAAATTCTGAAAGATGAAGTCTATACATAGAAATATATATATATATATTATATAAATATAATATATATATAAATATATATATATAAATGAGAAAATATTTCCTTTGAATAAATATATAAAAATACTACTTGAACGTATGGTCTGTTTTGTTTCATTAGCAAGGAAGGAGGGAGACATTTTGGGATGTATGCAAATGAAACATGATCATAAAAATGTGATAATTATTCCAGACTGATTAATATGGAAGGATTTTTATTAAAAAGGAAAATAAATAATGCAATTTCAAAAAAAATGTTGCAAGCTCTCCTCTCCTGGTTTCAAAATACCACTCTCAAGCCTGGACCAGCACTTCAGTTTTGGACTGCAACTCCCAGAATCCCCCACTCAAACCCAAAATTAAAAATATAAAATGCAGTAACCATCCAATTAGTGATTTAGGGAAGCTACTATTCCTCTGGAAGCTGTGAAAGGGGATTGGAAGGATTGGGGTGAGAAAGGGCTGCCTAAAGGATCCATTGATGGTGGAACTCTGTACATGCTCAGAGGCACTCTGGCTCCAGTCCTTGCTGAGGCCATTTCAGAGGAAATGCCTCCCAATTTCTTCACTAGTTCTTCCCCCCTCCCACCCCCCATCTATTCTGGCTCCTCTCTTAACTCCAT
>CM034713.1:15662848-15683442 GCA_020142125.1 Phrynosoma platyrhinos | reverse complement strand
GTGTCTGAACAGCCACCGTGCCTCGGAGGAGGGCAACTGTCCTGGGTTGGAGTTTTGTCTCCCAGTCACAGGTGATAAGCCAGGTTGAAGTCCAGGGTGCAACGTCACTTGGAGGAACCTGCCTCCCTTCTTCCCCTCCGGCCCCTCAAGATCAAATTCTCTTCGCTGCTCCATGGGTCTTCCTCATACTGAGGATGTTGGGGGCTCGGCTGCTGGTGCTGGTGCTAGTCCTCTTGGAGGAATTCTCCGGTGAGTTTAATTTCAGGAAATCCAAAGGGAGCATCAGGAATTGGGGGCCATGGTTGAGTTGGTCCAGCACTTTTGGTGAGGTTTAATTTTTTAAAAAATACACATGTGTTAAGTGGATAAGGATTCCTTGGAGAGATTTAGGGCTTCATTGGGGACCACTGAAAAGGTTTTCTCTTGAGGTACAGGATTTAATATTATGTGTGGATCTCAGTATATGTGAGGGAGGGAAAGAAAATGTGGTGCCCATTTGCTTTTTGGTTTATCCAGAATCAAAATCTGTCTCTTCAAAACCTGCAAACTGTTGTATAATGAAAGGTCAGCTTTTCTTTTTGTTATTCAGAGTCGAAATACGTTTTTTTGGGTGATGTTTTATATAAGAGAGTGAGCAGATATTTCAGCCTTGAATCCTAGTTCGAATCCTGGTTCATCTCTAAAGCTCACTGGGAGGTACTGGCCAGGTGCTGTCTCTCAGCCTAACCAACCATCCAGGGGTGTTGGGAAGATTAAGGGAGGAACCATGTATGTCCTTGCCACAGATATCAGATAAACATGCAAGTGAACCATCCTCATGATCTCTCCATTTTGGTTTCTTTCCCCTCTCCTAGCTGGGCCCCAATTTTTTGTCCAGGCGGTCTTTGTCAACAGATGCGGGATTGCCAGCCAAAGCATGTGCGACTTTGTCTGCGATTGCTGGGATTGTTCAGATGAAAACCAGTGCGGTGAGTCCTCTCTCTTCTTCTTCATGTTAGTAAATTGACTGAAGACATTTGATTCTGGGAAAAGACCCTTCAAGAATTGAGACCTGGGGCAGAGTAACAAAAATCTGAGCCTCACTGAGCAAAGGGACTGATTTAGGCTAACTGAAGAGAGGCTAGGTCTGTCTCACTTCTGCTCTTCAGCCAGACATGAGACTCCCTGAGTGAATGAATCCAGTTGCTCTCTCAGCCTAGTCAACCTTACAGGGTTGTGAAATTGTTCAAGTGAAGAGGAGAGCCATGATAACTGTGTGCCCATGAGGGACAGCAAACAAGTTTCTCTTCTCTGATGGCTGCAATTTATGCACCAAAGCTGTAAACTGGGACAAAAAGCCATGTGTTTTTAATGACGTGTTCAAAATGAAATAAGATTGAGGGGAAGATCTATTTTTAATACATCATTTTTCACAGGCTACCTCCCCCTTCCCTGGTCAAATTGTTTCAGGCTTGGTCCACTGACTGCTAGACACATTACCCTGTTCTGTGGTTTCTTCTTAGGTTACCAAAAGGAGTCGGTGGCTCTGGGGATGCCCTTCACCTGTGACTTTGAAGGCAGCACCTGTGGCTGGGAGGACGTGAGCACCACCAACTACCGATGGGGCCCAGTCCAGGCCAGCATCTCCACCTGGGGCATGGAGCCCCCCTTTGACCACACACTGGGCACCGATTTGGGTAACTGGTTTTCCTCAGGGGGTGGGTTGGCTCCAAACATCAGAGACATGGACTGAAAAAAACCTTTTAGCCTTTTCCTCGTTATTGCAAGAATCACAATATTTGCTTTATTAAAACTAAATCAAGGCTCCAGTCCCTAAAGGTGGGAGGTATACAACTACAGAGGAAGTGAAGTACAGTTTTTTTTTGGGGGGGGGGAATTATAGGGCTTCTGTTCTTTGTGTCTCTCCTTTTTCCCCCCTTCCCATGTGTCCCCTTGTCACTTATGTGACCATAACCCCTTCTCCAATTATTATTTATTTTATTATTATAAAGTTATTAACTTACTATAAATTAACATTGTTGTTGTTAATTGCTCTCAAGTCCTCAGCTCACAGCAACCTTGTGGATGAGACATCTTCAAGGCCCCCTGCCCCTACTGTTCTGCTTAGGTCCTGTTAATTTCAGGCTTGGATTGTATCACTAAATAAACATTACTTTAATGTTAAATATTTCATGTTTATCATATGATCGGCTGGCTGAGAAAAGGGCTTTTTAGAGGTGGATTTTTTAAACATGTATGGTTTTCAGTGGCTTCTTAATTCAGTTAGGTGCTCATAATGCCCTCATCCTCACCCTGTTCTTCTGACCTCCTCACACCCCTGGATTTCCTGCAGGCTGGTATATGACCACCACAAAGCAGGAGGTCAAGCCATCTGCAACGGCCCATCTGAGGTCTCCCCCCATGAGGGAAGCTGCTGCGACCTGTGAGATCCACGCTTGGTATCACCTGTGGGGACCAGGTAGGCACGTGGCTGGAGACAGAGATGGGGGAAAAGCAGGCAGTGGTTGGAAGGGTTAACACCCATATTGAAGCAGCCTCTCAAATGCAGGACTCAATGAGAGCCACCATCCCACTCTGACGCTGGAGCTGACCAACGAGAATTACACTGTGACGCTCTGGCGCAACCCTCCGAGTAGCGTTTTCCCCTGGAGGGAGCTGGTGGCCTACACGGGCCGGATCCAAGGGACATTTCAGGTACCTGGCTGTGAAGGGCCTGGTCCCTTTCTTCCTTTCTGTAGCCCCACCTGACATAGCTTGGGAACTGAAGCTCTGGAGAGCCTAGATTGGAAAATGGAGCCTCTGGAGACTGACCTGTCGCTCTGCTGTCTCTCCACAGGTCACCTTCTCCGTAATCCAGAACTACTCCAGACTAGTGGTACTGGCGCTCGACGATGTGGAGTTCAGGAACTGTGGCCTCCCGAGTAAGATCACACACAACTTGACAATCTTGTCAAAGGGGAAACCTTCACCTTCACCTTTACCTTTAATTCTATAGATAGTTTAATGTCATTTCTAATCTTAACTTTTTTATTACGTTTTCAAGTCTAGGTAGTTTTACTAGTGTTTCTTCTCATTCTCTAAGCCACTTTGAATACCAGTCTTGGGAAGAATGGTGGCATATAATGGATACTATTCTCCTTTTCAACTCACTTCCCTCTCTTTCCACCTCTCCCCGTAGCCCCAAGTTCAGGTCCTACCAGTTGTGACCCAGGTGAATTCCAGTGTAGTAATGGCGGCTCATGTGTCGCTGAGGACCGGTGTTGTGACGGAACTGAGGACTGTCGAGATGGCAATGATGAAGACCCAGACAATTGCAGTGAGTGTGTTTGCAGTCTTATTGACTCTTTTTCCTGTCTGATTGTAGAGTTTTGGGAATAGTAGTTTTTTAGGACTACAATGCCCAGAACCCCCTGCAGCTGGCTGAGGGATTCTGGGAGCTGTAATCCAAAAACAGCACTTCTGTCTTAGCTGTTTTTGCCCCTTAGATGGCACTTCTCTGCTTGATGGCTCCTTTCCCTTCCTGTAGCCTCCTTCAGCATCTGTCGCTTTGAGGACGGCTGGTGTGGATGGGTCGCAGTGCCTAACCAGACCTTCTTGTGGATGAGGAACTTCAGCCTCCAGGTTGCCCAGTCATCGCCTGAACGGCCCACCCGAGACCACAACACCAACAGCCCGGCAGGTGAGTTTGGACTGATGGGAGGAGGCTATGGAACCTTTTTTGGATTTGTCCCAGTTTCTGGAATTCATTTCAGATTACAGGATTTCTCCCTTTGTGCCCAGGGATTAATGCCAAGGGGCCTCTGGATATGTGCAGGGTTCTTTTGTGTACTCTGCTGCCTACACAGACATAATTGTCTATTTCTCCCTAGTAGTGATTAGAGGGCTTTTAGAATTGTATCTGGAAATTAACCACAGCTTTAGAGCAGCAGTTGTCACACTACACCTCCCAGTGTTTTGGACTTCAGTTACCAGAATTCCCAGCCTGTCTGCTGGGGACTTCAGGGTCAGATTTGGACCCTGAGTTTCTCTCTTTCTTTCTCTCTCTGTTTAAGTTAGATTTTATAACTTAGTGGTTAGTTCCCCTGTCCAGTTAAGACAGAATGTTCTCCTTGCTTCCGGAGAGATAAGAGCCTTCCAACCAACCAAGAGATAACAAAAAGGTCTGTGGAGTGAGCTGAAGGTTCAAGACTTTGTAAACATTAACTTCAGCATTGGACAAGACTATAGGGGGCAACATCTGGATGTGATCTGACTAGGAGACCAGTTTACAGCCTCCCATCACCTCCCTGCAGTAATGAGGATTTAATGATTCCTGTTATTACTTTGTTATCCAACCTTTCCACCAGGATTTTTGTGTCCAGATTGACTGCTTCCCCCCACCACTTCAGGCAAGGGAACCTTTAAAATAGGGGTGGGTGACTGTCAGAGGCCAGAGACTACACTTGGCCCTTCAGGAGACCTCAAATTTGGCCATCAAATGCCCCCAAACACCCTGCAGGGGACCTTGAGGACATCTTTCCCATGTTTTTGGCTCCCCCCAAACCTTTTTAGGTTGAAGAGAGACATCTTTTACAACACAAAATAGCCAGAAATCCTGCTTTTTCCTTCTCTTAAAAAAAAAAAAAAGCCTGTACTGAGCCTAAAATGGTCGGAGGGGATGAAATGGGCCTCAGAGGGTGGTGCACTCTCCAGCTTTGGATGTCTTTGTTTGGAGGTTGGATTGGCATCTCTCAGAAGTGCTTTTACTGTGTATTCCTGTATGGCAGACTGGGCTGGACTAGTTGGCCTTCGGTACCTCTTCTAGTTAAGTGGCATGCCACTAGTCCTACTCAACAAAAGTTCTTCTTCTGTTCCTTTGGGGAAAGGTGTGTGTCCTCCGGTCAAGCCTCTCACGTGCCAGTGTCCCTTCTGATCCCTTCCAGGCTACTTTGTCTACGTCCACAACCAACACCTGGGCCTCCAAGGGGGAAGTGCATGGCTGGTCAGCCCAGTCCTGGCCATGGTCAATGCCATGTCGTGCCATGTGAGTTCTCTGGCTCTTCTGTTCCCACCCACATTTTTCGGTATGCTGAATTATCCCCAAGTTGGGAAACTGAGAAACTGGGAAGTTCTTGAGTTGGGAGATTCTGATTGTTGCAGTTTCACAGAGTTTACAAAGTTACTTATGGGGGACTACAGCTCCCAGAATCCTTCCAGAACCCTCTCCCCTAGCCAGCATGGCCGCAGATTCTGTAAGTCATTGGACAAACAATTTAGAAAGTGTACAAGTTTTATAATTTCAGTGTATTTACTGTCCCTTTCAAATTTTGGGGTATGCTGTAATGTTATAGACAGACAAAAATGGGGAGGGGTTTTGGGGGGAGGTCTGACAGAGATGCTTCAGGGGCCACAAAATTGGGACCCCAGGCTCAACTTTCCCACTCCTGGGGTCCTGAATCCTGCTTGCACCCTGAGCCCCATCCTTTCCCTGCTCTGTCTGCTTTCCTTCCAGCTGGTTTTCTACCTCCACCTTCACGGCTCCAACGCCAACATCCTCAACATCTACTACCGGACAGAGAAAATGATGGAGCTCGTCTGGACTCGCTCTGGGGACTTGGGCGACTACTGGTTCCGGCAGAAAGTGGATTTCCAGGTGTCGGAGTTATTCCAGGTTAGTGAGGAGGGGGATATAGGTTACAGCGGAAAGCGTGGGTCCCAGAGGCAAAGCAAGGCAAGGCAGAGATCTCTTCCATGTTTCTATGAGTTCTAGTCCAACAAGATCAGGAATAATGTCTGAAAGACCTCTGAATGCAAGAGTGGGGGCCCTTCTTTGACCTTGTGGGATGCTCACTGGGCAGGGTGGCCATCCATGCCCTGACTTGCCTGGCATAAAGCACATTGGCTTAGAGCTGCCTGCAACCTGTTGCCCTGCTGACCCCGAGCTTTCTTTGTCCAACCCAGATTGTCATTGAGGGCAGGGTTGCAATGGGCCATAAAGGGAGCATCGCTTTGGACAATCTCATTCTGTCTCCCGGCTGCGTGAAGCAAAGCAGTGAGTATCACAGAGAGAAAAGAATTCCAAGGGAATGCCATTTTCAGATTAGAGCCTCTGGACTTTTTCCTGCTGTGGCTGCTAGGGTATCAGACAGGGCCTGGATTCAGAGCCTCCCTGGAAACTCAGACTGGGAAATATCTGCAGCCAAACCTGTTCCTGACTGAGCGACACACCCTTTTCCCCCTAAGAGAGGGTGCAAGGGGCAGGCGGGTGTGACAGTGGTCTGCGATTCTCATGTTACTCTGCTCGGGGTTTTAGACTGAGGTTTAAAGGAGGCATCCAAAACCCTTGGACCTGTTTTTAGAATAGTGTTCAGCATCTCAGAAAGCCGCTTTGGAGTTCAGACTGAAGCCTGGATTTGGGAGGGTCTCCTTCCATATTCTGGAATCGAGTTTTCTACTTGCCTTTTGGTTTCATTTCAGGCAACCTTTCCGTCCTCCTTGAGCCGGAACCAGGCAGTTCCTGTGGCCCAGACCAGTTTTCCTGCATAGGGGGCACCCCATGCATCGGGGCAGAACTGGTCTGTGATTTCAAGGCTGATTGTGAAGATGGCGCTGATGAGAGGGAGTGTGGTAAGTGAGGCAGGGATGCCTGCTGAATAGTGAAGAGCAGCAGAGATAACAGGGGATTCTGGGAAAAAACCCAGAGTTTGTTTAATTTCTGTTCACTCTAATTGTGGCTCATTACTTGGATTTGTGAATCTGCCGTTACTTAGAAAGGTGTCCAAATCCTTTGTATTTCTCTCATCCTTTTATTTGATTCATTTATATAATACATTCGAGACTGTTTTGGGTCTCCTTTGAGGGTAAAATTCTCTTTCTACAGCACACAATATATTTTTTACAATATAAAATAAATTAAAAAATAATGTGAAGATCAGTTCCCCTCCCTGACAGCTGCTGATAAGGTTTTCTGTGTCTCTCTAGTAAGAATGGTTTCTGGCAACGGCGCTGGGGGAGGGATGGACCTTAGCGTAGGGCGGCTGCAGTGGATGGTCCAAAACTCCAGTGGTGAAATAAATGGCACAGGTAAGAGGGCTGCAGGGGCTGGACAAGGAAGGGAGAGATGTGTGTGTGTATGTGTGTGTGTGTGAGTGAGAGAGAGAGAGAGAGGTGCTGGAGGATTTGGGGTGAGGCCATCTGACACCTTGTGGGCTAAAGGATATAAAGGAGGGGTGCTAGTTTTGGGTGGAAATGCAGATGAGCGAGGAATGGTATGGTGAAAATTCAGGGTGTTTGTGTGTGTCATATGGAGATGACAACTGTCCTGGTGCCATGGTCTGTTCAGGAACCAAAGGGGGCAACGTCCAAATTGAGACCAGAGCTTGGAGAAGTCACCTCCCCAAATCATAAACAGTTGCCAAAATTCACCCACTCCCCACAGCTAATGCTTTTAAATTTACCAAATGTCTCAACAGTAGGATGTTGGCTCTGCTGACACTTTGGGTCGCTTTGAAATGGAGGTAGAGGAATCTGTGGAGGAGGAAAACCTGCCTGTCTGATAAATTTCCCACTTCCATCTTGTTGTGATTGTTCTAATTGTGGGAACTACAGTGGACTCTGCAGCTTGCTCTGGTCTGATCAGTGGTTCTTTGTCTCCTTTTCTTTGCAGGTCACATTCTCAGGCTCTATGAAGGCCCTGGACAGATGCTGTCTGTGGCTCGAGCCACCACACCAGTCTTGGGTCCCTCTGGTCTAGCCTGTGCTCTGGAGATGGACTTCATCATTGGCCCTCAAGGTATCAGCTTCTCTGGTCCAGCTGCTGACCGCTGGACTTTTCCCTGTTTGTCCATCATCCCTTCCTGGTTCATTAAAGCAGGGAAAGGCAACAGCAGGGGAAGTTTGGAGGGGGGGGTCAGACATGTGAGTACCCCCCATGTTAAAGTGTTCCCCTTTTCCCCCAGGGTTCTTGGCACTTGCCATTGCAGACGAGAGCTTGGGGACCTGCCGCTGGGTTTGGTCTGCCCTGGGGAATGGCACCGTTGTGTGGGAACGGGCCCGGGTGCCTCTTGGTGCCAGAAACCGGCCCTTCCAGGTAGGTGGCTGCCTGCCACATGGTGGAGGAGTCATAACTTTGGCCTTTGATGAATCCTGTTCCTTGAATTCTATGTATTTGTTGCTTTTCTACCCACAGCAAGGCCCCCAAAGCAACTAGTAGAACCCATTCCTTTTTAAACAGCCTTTAAAAGCTTATTTTGAAAGCCAGAGGTTACAATGAGTAGGGCAGTTTTAACAAAAAGAAAGAAGGATGGAGGAAACTTGCAGTCCTCCAACCTCCAGAGGACCCAGGTGTAGGCCAGGGTCATTGTTGCCTACTATGGCTTTAGGAAGGGTGAAGCTTGAGCCCTGCAAGTGTCAGCCAGGGATGGAAAGTGTGCCCCTCAGATTCATGATCTGTCCTGCAGGACTGGAGCTGTGTCCCCTTCCAACCTGGTGTGTTCCTCTTTCCTCTTAGATTGAACTGATGGGCTCAGAAGATCTCCAAAGATCTGGGGAGCCCTCACTCCTTGCTGTGACCAACATGGCCTTTGTGAACTGTGACGCCACCACTGCCCTTGCAAACTCATCAGGTAGAGTGGTTGAGCCTCTTTTGTCCAAAACCAGGGGACAACTCATCGCATGATTAATGGTATACCCTTTATTGCTGTATGCCTTCAAAGACAAACCTATCACATGGTTTTCTTGGCATGATTTCTTCAGAGGGGATTTGCTACCATTCTTTCCCCTGAGGCTGAGAGTGATTTGGTGAAGGTCACCCAGCTGGCTTCCATGGCCCAGCAGAGAATGAACCCTGGTCTCCAGCACTGAAGCCACTACACCATGCTGGTATAGGGTTGCCAGAGTGAGAAAGGAAGGGAGCTTCTGTCCCTGTAACAGACCCCCTCAGGGACCTCTTCTGGAAGTCTCTGCAAATGCCATCCTGGCAGTGTAGCTGGAAGCCTCTCCATTGTGCAGTGGCACAGAAGTGGCTATGTTGTGATGGGGATGCATCACTTGAAGGTGGGATTTTAGTTATTACTTAGTAAAGAGTTTCAGCCTCAGTGAGCAAAAAAATGAGTTTGCATAGTATTAAATCTGACTGACACCATCGTTGTTCACTAACAACTCTTCTCTCTCTTTCTCTTTCTGTCTCTACTTCCCTTCTCTCCTGAACAGGGTTGTCTTGCAACTTTGAGAAAGGCTGGTGCAATTGGTTTGTGGAGCAGAGCAACGGCTTTGAGTGGGAGCTCAGTGTTAGCCCCAGTTGGGGTGTGGACCACACCACAGGCTCAGGTAGCGCCCAAGAGGGGGTGGGCAACACAGATACCCGGCTCCACATTCTCTCTCGCCTTTGGGTGTTTGGGGCAAACTCTGTGTTTGCTTATGGTCTGAAGACCAAACTGTCTCCTCCTTTCTTTTCTTAATTTTGTTGAAGAGGTATAGTATTATACTGCAGGGCTTCTTAAGCTGTGTGATGTGTGGGACCAACAGGGTCCTTTGCAAGAGTCCTAGCTCTGATCCAAGAAATTGCGATAAATAGCTACCAGAAAGAATGAAATGGGTGGCGTGGAGGTAGCAGCAACCAGCAAAACCCTGCAAGGTATATTTTGTGAGAACTCAAGAAACTTCTCTAGACCAATTTGGTGTAGCGCTTTAGGTACTTTAAATTCTGTTTATCATTAGAAACATCAGATACTGCTTAAAACTGATTCACAGAAGCTCAGGATCTCAGGCAGAAAGTGGAGGAAGGGTGTCTTCCCCAGTTGCCCCAGGAGATACCAAGAGTTGAACCCAGGACACACACACAAATATAATTTTCCCCATCTTTTTTTTTTTAAAACAGGTTCCTTCCTCTGTGCGAATCCTTCTGCCCCTGGAGTCCAAGGCTTGAGTGCACGCCTCATTTCTTCTCTGCAGACATCTGTGGCAGATTACTCCTGTTTTTCCTTCTGGTACCGCATGGAGGGACCCCAGATTGGTAAGCTGGATTTTGCAAAACTGGAGGAAAGCTTTCAGCCCTCGCAGGGAGGGAAGAGCTGACTTGCAAGGGGCCTTCAAGGGAGAGGCACATGCCTTGGGACCACCAGACACCACCTCATTGCTGGGGTTCTTCCCAAGGGTGCCAGTCTAGGGCACTGAGTCAACTGGGTTCCTCCCAGTTAGCTGGCTTCCTTCTTGTCCAGTCTATGTATTTTCTTATTTATTCTCATAAGAACCTCCACAGCCCTCCACTCCACTGCATTTTGAGAAAGTCCAGCATCTCCTTGCTATGAAAGCATAACTCATCTGAGTGATGTGATTCTCTGATGGGTGGCACCCTTGTCTCCCTAGATTCCATCCCCATTTTGCTATATTAGTATCCCATTTCAAGTTAAGGATGGCTCTCAAAATGGCTTGCAATTGAAAATCCACGCATACAGGGAAAACATTTGTCTTTCTGCCTGTCCATCTGTCTCCTTTGCAGGTACCCTCAACCTCCTGGTGAAATACACTGGAGAACCAGAGAGGGTAATTTGGACCAGGACAGGGAGCCATGGTGCAGTTTGGCACCGGGCCTTCTCCACCATCTCCCACCAGCCTGGCCAGAAATTCCAGGTGAGGCTTTCCTGAGGATGCTGGTATGGAGAGGATCAACCTCTTAGTGGCAGAATGGCTGCTGGGCAAGGCATTCATAAAGACAGTTTACTAGGTGGGTCCATTCTCCCCTTTGAAAGGTTTGTGGGTGGAAGCTTCTCTGCTCCATACAATCCTAGTAAGATGTGTTGACAGTGACTTCTTCCTATTTCTTTTTAAGGAAGAGGTCAATACACAGTTGCAAATACAGAAAAATAGATCCTTTATTTCCATCAGCCACAAAGCAGTCGAAACTGCTACTAAAAATTAGACTTTACGTTTTCTAACCACTATGCCATTAGCTTCCAAACCATGTCCAGATATTGTTGGATTACATTTCCTAGAGTCCTTGACTATATCAGCCATGCTGTTTGAGGCTTAATATCTGGAGATGCACAAGTTGGGAGGCAATCATTCCAGACTTCTTTCCCCGCCCCCCAGTGGGCTTAATTTGTTGATCACAAGGGTAAGAAAAGTGTAGTTATGGGATTTTGCCCCTCAGGGAGCTACGCGGGGTAGTTTGGAGGACCTCTTGAGTCAGGTTAGGTCCAGGAGAGGCTTTGTTTTAAAGAGACAGAGAAGCATATACTGACATTTCCCTGAATGTTCCCCGCAGCTGGTCTTTGAAGCCCTTCGGGACGGCTTTCTGGGGGCCATGGCGCTGGATGATTTCACCATGATTGCCGGCATCTGTGAGGCACAAAAGAGTTGTTCCTTTGAGATGGACAACTGTGGCCTTTCGGTTGGGGGACACCAAGCGTGGGTGCGGCAGAAGGGGGCAGGAGGGCAGGGACCCCCGACAGACCACACTTTGGGGTCACCAGAAGGTAAACCAGACTTCTTTTTTTCCTTACATTGAACTTAGTGTCCTGGTAAGGGACAGGGGGGTAAAAACCCAACATCCAGAGAAAAGTGACTTGGTAGAATAATGACTCCTTTTAGGACATTATATGCTCCTCAACATCAGCGAGAGTGCCCTGGCACCTGGACAAGCAGCCACCTTGCGTTCCCAAGCTTTCCCACCTCTCCGCCGCATCCATTGTGTGACATTTTGGTACCACCTGAGGAGCAGCCATCCAGGTAAGCCACCCTTGCCCTGTTGCTTCTCTTTTCTGTTGCGGGGAAATGGGGGGGGGGGGGTGGTGGTTCAGGACTGACACTTCTGAGATGTCACAGCATGTGTTATGTTTGTGTAAAAATACAATAGACCCAAGTATCTAGCCCTCAAAACTTCCCAGTGGGTTTCCGTTGCTGAGTGGAGATTTGAAACCTGGTCTCCGTAATGTGACCCCCCAGAATTAAGTTTACAGTTCTCTAGGATCTGTTTCAGAGGGCAGATTCTTGTATTCAAAGTCTTTCACTAGGATTTCTGAGGGCTGACATCAAAGAAGGAGGCAAGCACAAGGAGTCACTGCATGTAAATCTGGTCCCAGGGGAAGCCTGGCATTTTGGCAACTTCAGTGTTTGGGTTCAAGACAAATGGCAGGTGAGCAGAGTTTAATTTGCAAGTGGAGGTTGCTGCATAGACCACTAGCCTGGCGTTTGGGCTCCCTTGTCAAAAATATGTTTTCCCATGTTCAGAAGTGTTCTATTTCTAGGCAGAACTTTTTGAATCTAGAAGAAAGATGGTGGGAATCAATCAGTCAATGCAATATGGCCAAGTCAGGCAGAATGGCTTAGTCTGGCATTTCATGGGGGTGGATTTTGACCAAATTGGTGGAGAATAGGATTCTTTTCAGTTCGGATCATGGAGAGCCTTGCTTAGAATTACTTTTTCTTTCCTCTCTCCCTTATTCCTATGGATCAGTGACCAGCAATAAAAGTGCTTTGGGTTTCAACCCTCCCTGGGGTGGTCTAGGCTCTCTCTGGGGTCACTCCACCCGTCCCAAAATATACACCTTTGTGTCTCCCTTGGGCAGGTGGCTTTTGCGGTGGAAGGAGACAGCGGAGGGTCCTCCTCTTACCTTGCCCTTGATGACCTTCATGTGAAGGAGGGAGACTGCTTTGGAGCAGGTAATGGCACTGTGATGCCTGGAGCACACAATGGATTGTGACCTGCTTGAGCTTTTGTTTGTGTGTTTAGGAAGGGGTCAGCCCCAAAACCCTTCTATACAGTTGAAGGCCAGTAGCCAACAAGGTGTTTCTTTGGTCCAGGCTCTTGCGACTTCGAATTGGGCACCTGTGGCTGGAGCAAGCCCCCTGGAGACTGGTACAGCTGGGACTGGAAGGAAGGGGCCACCCCCTCCCAATCCCCCTCTCCCAGGATAGATCACACACTTGGGACAAAAGCAGGTGAGGGCCTTGTTGCTGCTCCGTGGTCCACAGGGCCAGGTGGCATACCAAAATACTACATCTAAGTGGACTCCACCAATGTAGAGAATATGTTAACCGTGACCCTCCGTGTTTGAGGCTCCGTGTTTGAGGCTACCACACCCCTTTACTCAATGTGGCTGAGGCTAATGGGAGTTTTAGGCCAACATTTGGAGGTCCAAAAGGCTCTCCACCCTAAGTGACTAAGGTTTAGCACACATTTTCCTGATTCATCTTCTGTTTAGTAGGGGTCATCCCTTGGTAACTGCTGGGAACCCAACTGTACTGCTAATCAACTGAATTACAAAGGAGCAGAATTTTCTTACAAAGAGCTCAAGTTCTGTGAGCCTGTCTTAATTAGCTTGTCTATCTCGCTTGTTGAGCCCGGAGAGCTCACATAAACACCTAGCTAAGCTACTTAAGGGCTTTGCTGCAATGTTAATTGATGTCTAAAGGCACTAAGGTCTTGAAATTTTATTATTATTATTGAAAGGAGTCTTATCTGCTCAGCAGTTGCGGTTTTGCAAGGTCTTTTAAATTGAGCTTGCGGATCTAGCAAGTAAAGTTTGCTTTTACTGCTAAGAGCTGGAAGATCAATCCCCCAATAGCTGCTGGAAGGCACAGGGAGACTTCCAAGTATGGGGAGCCTTGCATGCCAGGATGTCCCCTCCTTACCTCTTTGCTGGCCTTTCTCTCTCCAGGCCACTATGCCTATGCAGACATTGCAGTGCTGGGCATGGGGAGGAATGTGGCCCGCCTGGCCAGTGAGCCCCTTGCCCCGGCTACCAACTCTTGCCTCCGCATCCACTACCACATGGACTTCCTGGGACAGAGCTGTAAGTCACAGGCTAGAAACCGTAAGTCACAGAAAGCAGAAACTGCTTTGAGGTCCCCCTTCAATTTCAGAAGGGGGGAAGGTTGGGAAATCCCAGCATATTTTTTAACTTGCAGCTCTTTACTAGCAGCAGCTTAAGTCCTGGGAAACACTTTAGCCTTTTGGAATGGGGTGATGGCGGTGGTAGCTAAAGGAAAGGCAACATGGGGGCATTGCCTCCCAAACAAGAATTGTCCCCCACCATGAAGTGTTCCCCTCAGTCCCCAAATTCCTAGCCTTGCAGTAACTAGTCTCTTTCTGTGGAACAGCAACCTCCATCAGTCTGTGCATCCATTCAGCCATGAATCCTCTCCAGGGAGGTGTTTTCAGAAAGACACCCCTCAAGGTCTTTGGTTTTTGTGGCAGGATTTTTAGTTTGCATTAGATTAGAGGGCTTCTCAAGGCCTGACTCCAGGAATTTAGAACTGAGTAGCACTCTCTCAGCCTCTCTTTCATGTTTGTGGCTCAGAGGTCTAAGAATTGGTCCCAATGCCCTCCTCCTTTTCTCTACTTTGGCAGCTCAAGCGGAGCTCAGGGTGAAGGTCTCCAGCCTGGAAGGGGAGCGAATGCTGTGGAGCGCTTCTGGGCACCAGAGCCAGGCTTGGCTGAACAAAACCCTTCTTGTCTCCAGTCTCACTGAGTTCCAGGTACGCCCCTCAAAACAGGCACAAGCTCTTTTCCTATTTGGCTTGGGAGTCCCTCTGACAAAAGTACTCTACTTACTTTCAGCCTCTCTTGATTTGAAAATAATTTCATTTGTTTTTCCCAAGAGCAAATGCTCTCCGACTCTGTGTAAGTTGCCTGCTGCACTTCAAACTCCATCAGGCCCAGTTAATTTCACAGGGTAGTTATGTATGCAGTGAATCAATCCCTCCTAACCTGGCAGCTAAGATATTTCTTCTTTCCCACAGATTGTGCTGGAAGCCACAAGTGGAGCGTGGCCGAGCTCGGAGACTATTGCTGTGGACGATGTCTCTTACACCACTGGGCCTGGCTGTGGCAACACAGAAGGAAGCCAAGAGACAGGTGAGTGCTGATCATGGCTGCCCACATCCTCTACCATGCCTGGCTTGAGTCCCAGCCACTCACAGCAGGTACTTTTCTCCCTTTCCTGCCTCCAGGTGGTTCCGGCGAGGGCTCAAGGGCAGGGCTGGTGGCTGGCATCGTCTGCTCTGTCCTCCTGGTGCTCCTGGCAGCCGGAGCAGCCGTCTATTGCCTGAAGAAGCAGAGAACGCTGGGGGAGAGGATGCCCACGGAGCGCACCAGCGTCCAGGGATTTGACAACATTGCCTTTCGAGACGTAAGGGGGGGGTCTTGTGGGCAGGTGTTGCCAGTGTGCGTGTGTGATTGTCTGTTAGCACAACTTAGAATGTTATTTTGTGAATGGGGGATTCTGGGAGTTGTAATACCAAGACAGGCCTTGGGTCCAAAAGGCACTGCAGAAATAATCCAAGTTGAGACTGCTTTAAGTGTCCTGGCTCAATGCTAGGGAACCCTGGGAATTGTAGTTTGTTGTGGCCCCAGAGCTCTCTGACAGAAATGCCACCCCGATTGGTTGACAGAGGGGCGGGGTATAAATAAATTTTTATTATTATATTATTATTACAAAACTAGCTACCAAAATTCCTTAGCATTGAGTCAGTAGTTTTGGACCCTACTCTACATTTATACTCTTTTCTAGGTAAGAGATAATCTCACGCTCTATTTCTCAATTAAAATGTTAAGCCAAGTGCAAGGAATCTGTGGGCAGGGGAGGGGGGGGGTCTGTTCTTTAATTAGCAGTAGCCTTCCTGTTTTAGGGAGAAAGGGGCAGAAACTTGCTTCTTACTCTACATAATCTGCTGTTGGCTGATCTCAGCATTCTGCACACTTTCCAGTTGTGCTGGCCCAAGCAAAGCATGCCTCCCCTTTGCTGGCCACTCTCTGTGGCTTTCAGGCCGATTGGAGGAAGTGTGGGATGTGTATATATATCTCATAAAGTGCTCCGATAAATTTCTCTCTTGCTTTACCAGGACAGAGTCATCATCCCACCGATGCCCATTGAGGGAGAAACAGAATAGATCTGCAGCATGAAGAAGAACATGAGGGCTAGCCTAGAGTTGCTGCTCTGGGCAGCTGACCCCTCAGGGGTTTTATCAGTCCTCTCCAAACACCTCGGGAGACCTTTTGTGTTTTGGGGGAAATCTCCATCCTCTGTGTGGTGTACCTGGGCCAGGTGTGCTGATGTGGTGCCCAATAAAGTGCTTTTGCCGGTCTCTCAGGTGGATGAGTCTCTTTCCTTGGTTGGGGTGGTAAGATTGCCTTCCAAGCTCCCCTCCCCCTTTTTTTTAGCGGGTGGAATTCCCGAACTGCTCAGTAGCACCTTTGAAACTAATTGTGGGTTAATCCCAACCAGAGTAGACCCACAGACTCAACCGTTGGTCAACACACAGGTAAACCCCTGACGTGACAGAAGGGGACACCTGAGTAAGCGACACAGAGCCTCCGCTAACAGACTGGGAAAGGATCCACCACTCCCCGACTCGAAGGGTAGACAAGCTTTATTCGAGATCTCTAGAGCAGCGGGAAGGAATGGACAAGCCAAGAATGGCCACCATGGCAACTCATGCACCCCCACACCCCCGGTCATTCCCCTCTGCCTTCACCACAAGTTCTCCAGCCAGACATTTCCCCAAGACCTGTCCCAACTGCTCCTAATAAACACCAAAAGAGAAGGGTTTTGCTGGGTTTTTTTGCCCCCGGCAGAATCAGTTGCAGCTTTTATTAGGATTTGGATACTCAATCTCGCTTTGAGAAGGAGAGAGGCAGGACACAGAGTGTCCCTGGCAGAGAGGTTTTACTGACTTTTTTCCCCAACAGGAGCTCTGAAATTCTGGAGGTTTTTCTCTCACCCCTGTTGAAGAAGGCAAACGCCGGCTGGTTCTGCCTGGCGAAGACAAAAGATTCCTGGCCGCCCAGGAGAGACAGACGGACGGACGGACGGACGGGCGAGATCAGTCGGGGCGAACTGATTTCGAGGCTTCGTCATCACTTCTCTTTCGGGCCTTTTTCGAGGGGTTTCCCGATGTCCCGTCCCCGGAGCTTGAGACCTGCAACACAAAGAGGAAGAGTGAAGTGGAAAAGCTGGAGGAGGCACCTTCTAAGACAGACAGACTGGGAAGCACTGGGAGAGGGCTGTGGGTCTGTGACCCTATTTGTGGCAGTCCACTACATCCAACCAAAATTTGAGGGATCCCCCTGCAATGTACATAGGCATTCTGGGTGGAAAACAGAAAAAAATTATTCGGTCGACCAAAATACAATAAATCATGCTGACTGGGTTCACCTACTGCCAGCAGAAGGGCCTGGAGAATTAATAAACCATGACTTTCTCTGCCAACGGTGGCAAAGAAGACAATAAAAAGCAAAGGGTGTGCCTGAGATTTCCCTCTGCGCTGTTCCTTTCTGCGTCGCTGGAAATAAGCCTGCCTCGTTCCCTTCCTGCCTCTCGGAAAGCAGGAGGGCACCCTGACCTGTTGCCCAGCCAACAGCAAGGCAAGTTTTAAGGAGAGGAAAGGAAAGGAGGAAATGTACGCACAGCAGACACACCACTCACCGATGGCTCTCTCGATCTTGCCCAGCACCTGGTTGTTGGGAATCGCCCGCCCAGATTCGTAGTCGGCAATGACTTGGGGCTTCTCGTTGATTTTCTAGAGAGAAAAAAGCAATTTAGGCATGAAACTTGCAATCCCAAATCAGAAGTGGCTCAAGCCCCCCCCCCCCATCAGAATATCATCAGCTGCAGAAATAAATGCCACAAGACCCCTGGAACCCGCTGGGGAAGGAGGCAGGAATGAGGCTGTGTCTCTCTTGATGCCTGGGCTGCAAGTTCCCCTCAGGGGCCGCTGGATGGAGTAGTATCCTTGCTTATTTAATTTCAGGAAAAACCTGTTTCTCGTCCTGAAATGCTTGAAAGAATGGGGCCAGCATGTGATGAGACACCACAAGGCAGAGAAGGAACTGAAAAAAGGGGTTCCCTGTTCCCCAAATCCTTCCCTTTACTAGTATTACAGTTGTCCCTCCACATTTGCGGCTTTGATTATTCGTGGTTTTGATATGTTCTTTCTAGGGATCACTAGGTCTTCCAGTGTGACGCTGATCATAAAGTCACACCAGAGGACTTAAGAGATTCCTAGAGAAAACACTTCTCTTGGCAAGTGTATGCCCTTCAGCATAATTCAGCGGTCAGCTTCTACTGGATATTGACCACAGCAGGTCCTAGAGATTCCTAGAGAGGTGGGTTTTTATTTGTATTTTTTCTATTTTTCACAGGGGTCCTGCTCTCCTAACCCCAGGGGATGTGGAGGGCCCACTGTACTATTACCAGACGACCTTTACACTGGAACTTCAGCTGGCTTGCGGGTTAAGAACAAATAGCACACAGTTAAAATATAGGGGAAAACATCAGCATTAATTCCCTTTCCTTCCTCCCCTCGGTAGCCTTTTGCCGTGGCCATGAGCCCAAGGCCTCCATGAGGGTCCTGTGTGATTCTCCACCACCCCCAACAGCCCCCCCCCAAAAAAAGCAGCTCAGGCTCCCTTCTTGGGCTTACCGTGGCGAGGTCCTTCTGGGTGAGCCCCTTGCTCTGCCGGCCCTGCTGGATCACCTTGCCCACCTCAAGGGGCACCCGGTCGTGGTGCAGTTCCTCCGTCTCCCGGTCCAGCTTGGCCGTGTTCTTGGTGATGGAGTGCTGCTTGTTCTGGCCGGCTGCCCCTGCAGGGTTGGATCAAATGGACCAAACTCAGACGTACTCTCGGCTGCTGGATGCGTGCCGCCCACAGAGACTGGCAGCGTCTTTTTGAAGAGTTCCAACTCCCAGCACAGCAGCCTGGGGGATTATGGGAGTTGTCATCCAGAAAAAGAGACAGACTGCCAATTTCCACTAGATGGGGATTGCAAAATGGCAGCATCTGTCTGGGAAAGCACCCAAGAAGCAGGCAGACAAGAAAAATAATCAAGATCCAGAACACACTGCAGAAATAATCCAGTTTGGGACTCCTTTAACTGCCCTGGCTCAGTGCCAGAGAATCTTGGGAATTGTAGTTTGTTGTGGCCCCAGAGCTCTCTGACAGAGAAGGCTCAATGTCTCACAAAACGACAGTTCCCAGAATTCCCTAGCATTGAGCCAGGGCAGTTCAAGCGGTCTCAAACTGGATTACTTGTGCAGAGTGTTTTGGACCCAAGGTAATGTCTTCCTTTGCAAAGGAAGAGAGGAGCAGCCACCTGCTTCCAAACAGGGGCCAAACACCTGCCTCCCAACAGAAGTGGGCTGCTCCTTTGCTTTGTTTCCATACAACCTTTGCCTTCGGAGGACAATTCCAGGACTGAGCAGGGAAAAGACAAGAGGAGGGGAAGAAGAAGGATTTCTTCATGCAAGGCAGGCTGCAACTTGCTGACAGAATTTATTGCCGGCTGACCAAAGTTACAGCAAACGCATTGCTTTCTTTCTGCTGAGGATAAACCAGAATAAATGTGTGGCAATTCAAATCTATGAGCCAGTGCAGCTCAGGAGAGCAGTGCCAGGCGGAGATGCACCTGTTGACCAAACCAACATGGAGATGCGGAGGACAAAGAGGGTGAGAAGGCACAAAGGGGAGGTCATCCACAGAGACCGGGGTCTTTTCCTCGGGCTTCTTACATTTCTTGGAGGTCTCCACGTCTTCGCCTCTTCTCTGAGCAGCCAGGACAGCCTAGAAGAAGCGCAGAATCAGAGTTAGGAGCGTTGTCATAAAAAGGGAGACCCATTGCTTTCTCCCATTCCTCTCCCTGCGGCCATTTGCAGGCGGAAGCTGACCGTATTTCGCACTCAGCCCCAAGGAAGGCATACAATAATACAATTTCAGTATCCAGCCTTAAGTACTGGGGCCATTTGTTGGGATATATAGTACGGGGGACGGCTCTTGCCCTCCTCGCGCCTGGCAGGCGGCCAAAGGCCAGATGTCCAGTCCGTTCTTGGGTCCGTCCTCCGCCGCGTCCCAAGCGCTGACTCAATCGAAAGGTAAGCGCCAAAGAGGCTTTGCTGGCCACCGCTGCCTTACAAACATGACTGCAAATTAGCAAAGCCTCGTTCCAGAGTCCGCTCTGCCTCCTTGGATCAACTCCCATCATCCCCTACCCCCCTTTTAGATCCTCTTAGGGCAGCTTCTCTTCTCTCCTTCACCCACAAAGTGGCCTCTCAGGTGAGTCAGACTGCAACACCCATCACCCTCCCCTCTGCAAGCTGGCTAAGGGGCATGATGGGAACTGTGTTCCAAAGCCAGCTGGGTGAGGAGGGATGATGGGAATTGTACTCCCCTCTCAAAAGAAAGATCAGAGAAAGAAGCACAACTCCCAGCAGCCCCTCAGATGTGTGGCTGCGGATGATGGGAGTTGCAGTCACGAGAAACCCCATTTAGAATAAAAACCCTCCTGAGGGCTGGAGGGGGCGTGGCCTGTCGGGGGTGGGGCGTGGCCTGTCGGGGGCGTGGCCATGTCGTGCCCCCGCCCCGCCCCCTCGCCTCGCGCATGCGCGTCCCGTCAGCTTCCTCCCCTCAACCGCCGCGGCCGCCTCCTCTTCCTCCTCCTGGTCACCTGCTTGGACTTGGCCTGGGCCGCGCTGGGGCCCTTCTTGCGCAGCACCGTCACCGTGTCCCAGTCGCTCTCCGCCATGGCCGACGATGCCTCCTCCGCTGCTGTTCCTCCGCTGTCGCTGTTGTCGTCGCCGCCGCCGCCGCCTCCGAGGCCACTTCTGCCGCCGCCTCTTCC
>CM034713.1:15640092-15662748 GCA_020142125.1 Phrynosoma platyrhinos | reverse complement strand
GAGGGAGGGAGTCTGAAGCCATTTTTGCACAGAAGGAGCTGCCTTTGTTTGAATGGGTCTCCTCTGTAGAGCCAGCCAGCCAGCCAGCCCTTTGGAGTCAATGGGGGTCTTGCTCAGAGGTAAGACTTGTCTCTCTGTGTCTCTGTATATACAGAATATCTGATTGCTGCCATAATAATAAAAGGAAAGTACTGAAGGGAAAAATCTGTATGCTATCTATCTATCTATCTATCTATCTATCTATCTATCTATCTATCTATCTATCTTATTCCATCTATTGATAAGAAATCAGACTGGTGAAGCCTGAAAATTGTCTGGTTTTCACATCTCCATCTTTTTGTGCATTTTGTGCCCAGTTGATGAACTTATGCATTTCACTTTTCTTTGGTACATTTTAAATATTTTAATATTCAAGGATATAACTGTGTTAGCCTGGAAAATCAGTATGCAAAGCAGCCCCTTTGACATTGACTGAAAGACAGAAGTTGGTAGCGTGAGTTTTGTTTTTAATATTGTAACGCACGCTTGCGAAGTCATTTATCCCCTTATAGGTTTGCATATGTCTTTGCAAATCATCATCATCATTATTATTATTATTATTATTTGAAAAAGGGAAGAAATGTTGTCCATAAGAACAGTTAAATTTCATTAAGTCATCCCTGTCTTGGATGTTCAGGGTTATAAATTGGATTGAATGAGGGTGAGAAAGATTGAGCCTGATCCAGTATGTAAATCTCATTAAAATTCAGTGGAAGAGCTTTTCTGACTTTAAAGAAAGATATTACTCTGTTATCTCCTCTAATCTAGAGTTTTATCCCTTTGTGTAATTCCAGTTGAAACCAAATGGAACAGGTTAGTCGTGATAGATGGCATCTCTAATTACTTTCATTGGGATCTGTAGCTAATTGTGGCTCAGGGCCAGTTAGATAATGAGAGGAGTGTGTGGTGCCAAGACTTGACATTTGTGTATGCGTGTGTGAGTGTATATTTGCACACTAGTGGAGGTGCTTTGATCTCATATGATGGGTGTGATCTGGGTAAAGGAAAGCAATTGCAAGTTTAATTGTAAGTTTTAATGGAAGGCTTTTAATTGATTGCAGTGGAAAACTTGAGTGCCTTCTTAAATCTCGCCCACTGAAATGGATGTGGTTTCACTCTGAGTAATTTGCCCATGATGAGACATTTGTACTCAATAGTATTAGTAGTAGTAGTAGTCCTCCTCCTCCTACGTTTTCATACAAGGGGCAAATCATTGCATGATACCAGTAAGACACGGGTTTTAAAAACTATATCCTCTTTATCATTTGTCAACCTGAGAGGGACCTCAGCTTGGTGAGAACTGATTATCTTAGTATAATCGTAGCATAATCTTTCTTTGAGATGCTGCTAGGATCTGTTGTAAAGTAAGAGTTGTGACTGATAGCTACTAGGAATAATATAATAGTGTTGATTTCCTTGTTCTAATAACTCCCTTCCAATATTTATTGAAACACATCTGTCCATCTTGTATTTACTGAAACATATCTGTCCATCTGTGGGCTCTTGTGTGATTATAGCACTTTGATCCCAATTTAACTGACAAGACTACATCATCCAATGGAATCTAGTTAAAATGGGGTCAAAATTCTATAATTTTCTAGGCTGAACCAAAAAAGACCTATATTTGGATCTCAAGGAGTCAACACAGTCCCACGTCTCTCCTTCCCTCCTGGTCCTGTTAAAGACCGAAGTGGCTTATTCACAAAAGCATCTAAATGGCTCGCTTGTCTTCTTTTCCTGCACTAATTCCTCCTAGACAGCCTTGAGCAAGATAGTCACATTTTCCTGAAATATCCAGGGACGACATTCTCTCTCAGTTCATCAAAAAGCCTCCTTAGATGTTTGGGTGGTTTCCGAGCGATTCCATTCTGATTCAGGCTTGTTTCATATCCTGGTTGTGTTGTCTAAGGCTGGGAAGTACATTTATGTTAAATATTGCAAATCACCTTCCTTTTTCTCCTTTTGCAAATGAATGTCATTCAAGCAGAGAATGGGCAAGAAGTTGCATTTCACAACCCAGCTGGCAACTCCTGATTTCTTGTAGGTGTTTGAGGAGATTTCAAGAAATTGAGACACCCCCCCCCCGAGAGATGGGGATAACTTTTTTCTGTAGGTATGGGGTGCAAACTGAATATAAGATATAAGAAGGGTAGGTTCTGTTTCTTGCCTGAGTAGTTCTTAACTTGACCAGGTTTTATTGGTGTAGCTTGTAAGCTACTAAGTTATACAGCACTGTTCCTCAAAATGGAATGAGAAGACGGTTGGTTACCTCTTGGCTCCAGAGGCTGTGGGTCAATTCTGGTTGTGTCCATTGAGGGTGAATAGGGTAAAGAGGTATCCTCTGTTGTGGGAGCTACCTCTGTTATAGGAACAAGCTGTTGGATTTTGTAGAATCCCTTACCTGGGAGGATGAATAACTTACACTGTGGGCCTGCATTGCTCAGAGACTTCTGAGTTGCGTAGGGTTTTGTAAAGACAGGGAGTGGGTTGTCTCATATAGGCGTAGCCACTGTAGGTGTGCATGATGTCACAAATCTGTGTTTTGCTCCTGTCTTGCAAATATTGGCCATGCTGCAGTGCCGCTTGTGAGATCCAGTTGCAGGATGACAACTAAAAAGTGTACAGTATGAGTGTTATCTAGCCAGGTTGTTGGTTGAGTACCACTTTGCTTGACATTCGCTCCCCAGGGTCTTGGGTAGAGTGCTGTTACTTGATGCCTTTCAACTGCAGAAGCATGGGATTGGGTCTGTGGATGTCTACTTGAGGACATGATTTTCCCCACCCAAAATACCTGGCTGTTGTGGAGGAATCTAGAAACTGGGTGGGCATTTTACAGGCAGAACATGACCTGAGTTGCAGAGCGTCTTGTCCTTCCAGCACTCTCTGCGTCAGGGTTTCCTGAGCCTTGGAAAGCTTTTGGAAAACTAATCCACTGTAATATTTTTCCATATTCTTTCTATTCCTAATGGCAAGGGGCTACAGGGTTCCAGTGACACATGCGCACACATCTCTATATTAGTGAATGGAGAACCAAGAAGTGCTGAACCGAGAACTCACCATTCTTGTTTCTTTCCCCTCCTAGGGTCGTGAAGCCTGGGTGGATGTTGCGGTTCACATGGCAGCAGCAAACTCGACTCCCCCGGGCTCTCTGGACGTAAACCAGCCCGGGTTTCCAAAGGAGATCCTAGGAACAGAGTTGGAGGGCAAGTACCTGTGTTCGGAGTGCGGCAACATTCTGCGGCGGCCATTTCAAGCCCAGTGCGGTCACCGCTACTGCTCCTGTTGCCTGAAGAAAATTATCAGGTACCTTCTTCTGGCTTTGGATAGAATTTAGACTTATGTGTATATCTTCCAGGTTTTCTGAAGATCAATATGGGACAGTTTCTCTCCCCGCACCAGCTCAGGACTGGCCAGTAAATGAGAGGCAGACTTATATAACTCCCCCTTGACTCAAGTCTTGCAAGGGACAGAGCTCTCCCAGGAGTTCCAGGCTTTCACGAGGGCCCCCAGCATTTGACCTGATCGCTGGGTATCAAATGCTTGAGAGTTGGTCTTTTGGGAGTGTGGCTGATGCCCATAGGCAACACCTCAGAGATACAGGATTAGGAGCGTCCTATAAGACACATTAAGGGACCAGACTTCAAGCCCCAAAATATGGGCTGTTGCATATAAAATGGGTTGCCTAGAAAATCCCTAGCTTGCATCCATACACATGAAGCAGATGAGGAGGAGAGCCATGCCTGCCTGGCATGCAGGGGTCTAATTTATTGCAAAGGTCGGATTTGGAACTTGTCTCCCATCTGTGCTTTTGCACTCACAGATCTTTCCTCACCATCCGCTAGATCCACCCATGTGGGATTGCTGTTACTTACAGGGGCCATACTCCATAGCACAAATTTGAGGTTCACCCTGAAGGTCTCTGTGTCTCACTGCTAATGGTCACTCCCTTTCTCCAACAGCTCAGGGCCTCAGAAGTGTGGAGCCTGCATCCAAGAGGGAATATACGAAGATGGTGTTTCGATTCTGGAAACAAGTTCGGTAAGTAAATGAGGAAAATGTAAATGAGGAATTGTTCCTCTGTGGGGAAAAAAAGACAGTCATATTTTGGATTCTGATCTTCCCCTCAACCCATTTTTTGTTGTTGGGGGAAGAAATTTGTTTTTCTGTGGTAATTAAAAGCCTCGATATGAGCCTCTCTGATAATTTCTCTCCTTTCCCTTTGAGGCCTTCCCAGATAATGCGGCACGGCGGGAGGTGGAGAGTCTCCCAGCGATCTGCGTTCATGAGGGCTGTACGTGGAAAGGAACTATAAAGGACTACGAGGTAACGTTCAGAGCAAGGAGCCCTACTGGCGTTTCTCCCTTTCTTTTTCTTCACAACTCTTTGGATTAAGTAGCAACTGTTTCTTGGGATCTGCCTTCCTCCCTTGTACTGGGAAATCTCCACCATGCCTTAAGTGCCACAGCCGGTTTATTGCAGGAGAACGTATGTCTGCCATGAGTTTGCAGGAATGTGCAAAAGTGAATAAAATGGGCACCATGGTTGCAGGAATCAGCTCCTGGAAACAGCAGCTCCTGAGTGAGATTTTGTCCCTGTGTTGATACTGAATCTATGCTATGAGCTTCCTTGTGTATTGTATTAGGAGAAAGGCCAGCTATTAAATGAAATCAAATAAAGCTCTTTGGGTTTCAGAGCAAGTTTCTATTCTCTGTTGATGCAAAGGCAGGCTCAACTGTGATTTAGCAGTCCCTGGCAAGGTCTGAGGAGCCAAGGGGGTGACTGGGAGAGGTCAGGAATGGGGTCTTCCCCTTTCCCCCCCTGCCCCAGTGTTGCTGACTTCCAAGTCCTGACTTCCAAGTCCTGAGAATTGGTAAAAGGAGATGAAATAAATGGTAAAGGCCACTCTATCACCTTGTGCACTTGGGTTTTTATTGGCATAATTTGGACTCATTGTAAAGACAGCTTATTCATAGAATCAAAGAGTTGGAAGGGCCCACAGAGGCCATTTTTCCTTTTGCATGAAAGTTGCCCCCTCCATATCCTGAGGTGTCAGCCCTTCTCCATAGGGCTTTGAGAAGGTGTTCCTGGTCAAAGCATGAGGGGCCAGTTGAGAGGGAGGAAAGTGGACC
This sequence comes from Phrynosoma platyrhinos, assembly GCA_020142125.1. Classification (NCBI taxonomy): domain Eukaryota; kingdom Metazoa; phylum Chordata; class Lepidosauria; order Squamata; family Phrynosomatidae; genus Phrynosoma; species Phrynosoma platyrhinos. Next base: position 15,657,580 of record CM034713.1, on the reverse strand, counting down.
TTTTGGAAAGTGGACCTTTTGCTGTGCATCTTTTGGTTGACTTTGCTCTCTTCTGCATTCCACCATTGTTGCGAAAGTGTGTTTGTGTGTATGGGGATTGTGAGTGCAGCTACCTCTGTAAGGTTGGAAGGTGCCTCTCAAAATGAATGAGGCTGGGCTTCTTTGAATACTCTCAGCAGGGAGTAACTGGCCTGGAGGTGGCCCCAAGTGTTTGCCTCTTGTGTTGTAGTATGTTCAGCGACCTGGAATTGACATGGTATCAGTTCTGCTTTGGGCCAATTTTGGGTTGGTTTTGGGTGGAGCAGTGGGGTGGGATGGTGGCAGACTACTGGAACCGCTGAGATTTGGGGCAGTTCTGCAGCTACTTGGGTAGTTTGCATTGATTTTAGTTATTGGAAGAGCTGGTTGTCTGAAAAAAAAAATGCAGTGTGGATTTTGCAAACTGGGCTTTTGCAACAAAAATCTTTTTGCACTTGTCCTAGTGTATGTTTGTGGGGGAATTGGGATCCACGTCAAGGCAGTTTAACAGAACAAAGGAAAGGAGAAGAATTAAGAGAGGGGTAGGTGGATCGTAGGACCTACAGAACTCTCCCAGTGACCGATCGTATTGAGATCTTTGTTTAGCTGAGCTGGGAGGCCGTCCAGGGCTCTGCTAGCAAAGCATGAATGGCATGCTGGCAGCATGTGAGAGAGAGCCTTCCTCTTGGAAAGTCCCTGGCTAGTCGCCTTTCGCAGGGCAGGCCTCTTGGAAAGTCCCTAAAATCCTGGGCTGGAGGGGTTGTGCAAGACGGGCAGGGGGGAAGGAAAGAAAGAAAGAAAGAAAGAAAGAAAGAAAGAAAGAAAGAAAGAAACCAACCCACCCTCCTCTGTGCCTGAGGATCAGGTCCTTTGCTTGGCTGGCTCTCTTTGTCCTCTCTGGTGCTCCTTTGCTTTTGCTTTCTTTTCAGGAGGGGAAGGGATAAAAGGATGGCCTTTGAGAAAGCAAAACAAATGCACTGTGCTTAACCTTCTCCCCACAAACCCAGTGGCTCCTTATAGGGTCACAGCTGGGTTTGCTTCTCCCTTCCAACCCCAAATTTTGCATTCGGTGAGAATTCATACCTGAACAGAATAAAAACCAGTGTTCCTGTATCAAAATACTGTATCAAAATACTGTAGTTCCAGGCCCAAAATGTGCTTGGGAGAGAATCAGACAGAGCTCTTTGTTGTTGTTGTTAATGTTGCCTTTATTTTGCCATTTTCTCAGCCTCTTCCCATTTAAAAAACAGAGTTAAATACATTTTGTGTATTCATAAGATACAAAAGTTTTAAAAAAGTGATTCAACTATCTGAAAGAAAGTAAAACAGTTACAAACATAAAGTCATAAAGAGCACAACAAGGACAACAACAACAATTACTATCACAGTCCTTGCCTGTGATAGTTGATGATGCAAGTTTCTATTCCTTGTGGAGTTCAAAAAAAGGTTGCAAAAGAGGGGCACCCAATGGTTGAATGGTCAGCCTTCATTGCTTTGAGCACTGCTGTTATATCTTATCTCCATTACTCTGCCTTTGTTTCCCCTTCCCCCCTCCCATGTCTGTCAGAATTAGGATTCATGGAATTGCAGCTTCATAGAGTCATGGAGTTGGAAGGGACTCTAAAGGGCAACCTAGTCTAACCCGCTCTGCCATGCAGGAATGCACAACTAAAGCATCCTTGAATAATGACCATTCAGCCTCTGTTTTAATACCTCCAAAGATGGAGAGCCAGTGTGGTTTGACAGTTTGAACATTGGACTTAAGATTGTGAGAGCCCACAATTCATATCCCCACTCTGCCTTGCAAACCCACTGGGTGACTTTGGGCAGATTATACTCTCTCAGCCTCAGAGGAAAACCATGGTGGCAAACCTCCCCTGAACAGATCTTTCCAAGAAAACCCAGTAATATGGTCGCCATAATTCAGAAACAGCAACAACAGGAGCGTCCACCACACTTTAAATAACCTTGTAGCACCTTAAAGATGAATGCATTTACGTCTGCAAGGGTGTCCGCTGGTGCCATGAGAGGCCCATGTGGTTGCTGCCCTGGAAGTCATCACCACAAATTTTGGGAAGCTGTGGCAGGGTCCCTTGTGCAAGCAGAGGAGTGCTGAGCTTCAAATGCTGTTGATCATGAAATGGGAAGTAATAATAAGGGAGCCTGTGTTTCAGACCATCTCCCAAGTGGGAATAACTGATGTGGAATTGCTGTCTCCATGCAAGCCCTCTGTTAGTTTTCAGCTGTCAAATTCCAGAGTGGCAGCTTCTACATAGCCCAGTCCTTAAGAAACAGTCCCTGTGTCTTTCCACCTCTGCATTTTCCCAGTATCCCCCAATCTCTGTGTCCAGTCTTGTAAGGTAGGACATCCCTCACCTAAAAAACGCACCCCACTTCCTCTCCCACTTTCCTTTGAATGCCAGCCTTATCACTTGTGTGTTAGTGGTATGGGGGAAAAACATATTCCCCCACCCCCCAGTTTCTTTTAGCATTCGCTTGGTCACTCCAGGTGACCCTTGCTTTCCTGCAGGGTGACCAGGTGAGTGGCAAGGGCATAGTGCCAAGCGCTCTGGCAGCAATTCCGTTTTTCCTTTGTCTGCCTTTACTGAAGTGTGCTGCTCCCTTTTACCGCAGAGCTGCCATGAAGGGAGCTGCCCATTCGCCCTGGTCGCCTGCCCGGCGTGCCGGGGTTTGGTCCGGCTGAGCGACAAGGAGCGCCATGCCGAGCGGGAGTGCCCCGAGAGGAGCCTCAACTGTAAATACTGCAAAGTCCTTTTCTACTTTCCCGAAATTAAGGTACGACGGAGGGGGTGGAAAAGCCCCTCTTCCCCCATTACTCCTTTCTCCCCGCTTCCTGCTGAGAAGCCCCATTGCACAAGCTGGCCCAAAGCTTTGGAAAAGTTCCCCCTTCTTTTGGAGTGCAACACCTATGGTTGGCTGGGGGGATTCTGGGTGTTTCAGTCCAAAAGAAGGGGAACGTTTTCCCAGATTGTGGATACCTCTGGGAAGCCCCAGAAATAGCAACACCTTCTACCACCTGTTTGCTCCCTAAGCCTTTAGACCTTGGGCTATTATGACTCTCTTTACTTGCATGATTCAAGATGATTTATATGTAGAAACAAGATGGGAACTTAGCCTAGGTTTTTACTTGTTTAAAACGTTTGTTGTTGTGTGTATTCAAGTCATTTCTGACTTATGCCGACCCTGGTTTTCTGGGCCTAAGAGTGTGTGACTTGTCCTAGTTCACCCAGTAGGTTTCCATGGCTGAACAGGGATTCAAACCCTGATTTTTGGAGTCATAGTCTCATGCTCAAACCCCTATACCATGCTGGCTCTATAAAACATTTAAAGTGTATAAATTTATTAAGCTTTGAACAAATTCCCACCCCCAAACTCCAAAGTGGTCTCTCTTTGGTGCACAAAAGGTTAACCTAGTTTAGTATGTAGTTGCTGGCCCTTCCAAAGGCAAACTGCCCCATCTGTTCCTTCCACCATTGTGGCTGAAATATTTAAATACATTGTTTAAATGCTTTCACTCTAGGCCCATGATGAAGTATGCCCGAAATTCCCCCTCACCTGTGAGGGCTGTGGGAAGAAGAAGATCCCGAGGGAAAGGGTAAGAGTTTGCAGTACTGTTGTCTGCAGCATGTTTGAGGTTTCAAAAAGTTCTTTCCGAAATGTCCTGAGGTTCGCATTGAGTCCTGCTTTCTCCTGAGGAAGAATCAACGGCAGTCAAACATTTGGAAATGCAGTTTAGGCACCCAGAGAAACAGAGGCAGGCAAACCGGCCAAGGGAATGGAAGCATAGCAGATAGGAGTTCAAGGTGGGAACGGTTTTCTACGTTTCCCTCTCTGCGGTGCTAGAAATTTGGGGACTGAAGGAAAATTTCATTCTCCTGGGGGGAGAATGAATGGCCTCGTTTTGGCCTCCCGTAGTTAAACCCTTGTGGAGGCAGCAGTTTGGATCCCTTTAATTGTGTTTTTAGCAGGCACTGGTAACTTGTGATTTTAGCGGTTTGTTTTTCTGTATAGTTGCTTAGCTGCCCTGAGGAAAAGCAAGACAGAAATCACACTGATGATGATCAAGTTGGTGATGATGAAGACACTCTGTGTGTGTGTTTCATTGACAAGGGTGCCCTTTTTCTTTTTTGCAGTTCCCAGAGCATGTCAAGAGTTGCAGCAAATGTAAAGCACCCTGCAGATTCCAGCCCGTCGGCTGCAACGAAGTGGTAAGCGGTGGCACACGTTTCCTATCTGTGATGCTGCCTTTCTTGAAGAGGGATCAGAGGGTGCCCTGACCTAGGCTTGGGCCTCACCAGGCAGATGGGTTTCAGAGTTCTCATTGATATGATGACCAAATGCCAACAGCTGCCTAGTGGGATAGAAAATTTATATTATTTTATTTGCCTTAGTGATTTTCCTCTTCTGTGCAGGTGGAGAACGAGAAGCTCCCTGAGCACGAGAGCCAGTGCCTGGGGGAGCACCTCTACATGCTCCTGAGCTTCGTGTTAAGCCTCCGGTCGGAGTCCCAAAAGCTCTCATCCCCATCAGGCCTCTTTTCGGTGGAGGAGGGCTGCTCTCCACTCCGGGGTGGGGACCCCCTGCTCTCGCAGTTGGAGTCTCCCAGCGTCTTGGAGCTCCTGGGGAGGTGTGAAGCCCTGGAGAGAAAGACGGTCACCTTCGAGAACATTGTCTGCGTGCTCAACCGAGAGGTGGAGAGGGTGTCCTTCACGGCCGAGGCCTACCACCGCCAGCACCAGCTGGACCAGGAGAAGATTGAGGCGCTCAGCAGCAAGGTCTGGGTCCTGCCATGTGACTCTCCATTCGGTGGCCTTCTTGCATGGGGGGGGGGGGGCAGAGCTCTTGGCTTGTGGGGGTCCAAACCTTTTTTTGCAATTTTTAAAAAATTGGCTACCAAATTCCATTTTGGCACCCCCTATTGTTTTATGCTTAGGGCAATCCCCCCTGCCCCACCCCACCCAAAGCAGGTCACTTCCTTTTTGTAAAAAGGTCTAAAATGGCCCAGAGATGGTTAAAAAGTAATCACCCCTGAACTCCTGTGGCCCTGTGTGTGTGTGTGAGAGAGAGAGGGGGGGGCATTCCCCCCCCCCCAATTTATGGGGGATACAGCTCTCCAAGTTTCCTTTGAGGGGTCCATTCAGCCCACTAGTCCTCCTTGGTTGTCCACCCTTCTTCTGACCAAGCCTCTGAATTACGTATTAATGTTACATGAAATAACAGTATGTTTCTGTTAAATAGGACAGTTTTACAGAACCTTCTTCACTGCAATTTAAATCAGCAATGTAAATCCATATTTCTGTGCCCCAGGTCCGGCAGCTGGAGCGGAGCATTGCCTTGAAGGACCTGGCCCTGTCTGAGATGGAGCACGCGATCCAGGAGATGGAAGCCGCCTCGCACGATGGTGTCTTCATCTGGAAGATCACCGACTTTGCCCGGAAGCGCCAGGATGCCATAGCTGGACGCTCGCCAGCCATCTTCTCCCCAGGTGGGCACCGGGCACTGAGGTAGGGGAGTGCTCCAGGGAGAGGGAATTTCTTTTGCCTTTTGGCCTTGGGCTGGATTTTGACTTCCTCCTTGGATTGGATGCTACTAATAGCTACAGGAAGATTGCAGTCCATGGGACATCGGTGCTGGGGGGGAAGACAATGGCCCCCTCTCACTGACCTCTTTCATGAGGACTAGAAACTTTAAAAGATGGGCTAAGAGCAACTCTCCATGCCTATTTATCACCAGAGTTTTGAGCACTACTTAAATCGAGTCAAAATTTGTGGTGCTCTGAGTCGGTTACACGCATTTGCTTATTAACATCTTTGTGTGGTTACGAAGGATATTCATATATTTATTTAAATGTTTCTTTCCCAACCTGTTTCCAAGGATAACTTAATGTGACTTAACTAAGTCCCTGATCTAGATCTCGGCCTATGTTTTTACTTGATGCCAGGATGAGACCAGCATTGGTACCAGTCAGGCCTCTGCAAGATGGGCTTTCTGCAGATGGGGTGCCACAGCAGAGAAGATCCTCTTGAGCTTGGGGGAAAATCCTTTTTTGTTGTTGTCTTTCCAAAAGGAGAACCTTTTCCAAGTCCTGGGGCAGAACTAATATTGCTTTTCCCTCCAGGTTTTGCTCCTCTCCTCATCTTGGTTCTTTCCCTTTTTCCTTTCTGCTGTCCTCCGTCCAGCCTTCTACACGAGCAAATATGGCTACAAGATGTGCCTCCGCATCTACCTCAATGGGGACGGCACGGGACGCGGCACCCACCTTTCCCTCTTCTTCGTGGTGATGAAAGGACCCAGCGATGCCCTCCTGCGGTGGCCATTTAACCAAAAGGTGGGTGGGGGACTTCGTTTTTGGGAGTGGGATAGTAGGTTGTGCAGGGATGAGGGAGAAGGCATCATCTGCAGCCATGAGGAGAAAGTGCTTAGTTATTGCCTGAGCCTCAGAGAGGCTCACAGTTTGAATCTTGTGTCTAGCTTGAACTCGCTTGCTGGGCAAGCCTGGAACGAATGGTCTTGCCTCTCCTGTGCTCCTGTCTGTGAGAAAGGGTTGCTTTTAAGCAGCCTTCCTGACAGGAGCAGTGTTGTTAAACCAGTCATGAAGCATTTGAGGGAACTTTCTTAAAAACGAGGCCTCTGGCTGGTCACATTTGCTGTTTGTTTTCAGAGAGACTTTGGACCAGTCTTTGGGTCTTTACAGGCAGCCAGAAATAATGCAGATTGAGGTCACTTTAACTGTTCTGGCTCAGTGCTAGGGAATCATGGGAATTGTATTTTTTTCTGTGACACTGAGCCTTCTCTGTCAGAGAGCTCTGGCGCCACAATAAACTAAAGTTCCCATGATTCCTTAGCACTGAGCCAGGGCAGTTAAAGTGGCCTCAATCTGCATTATTTCTGGCAGTCTGTAAAGGCCTTTTTTTCAACCTTTTTACCCAGGAGGAGGAACCCTTGAAATAATTTCCAGGTCCCAAAAATTATTATATCTACAGCTCAAAAACCACTTAATTTCTTTGGCTGCCGCCTCCTTTTCCCAGGAGAAGCAAATCTGGGCATAGATGGCCCCAAGGTGTGACACCCCCATTTTGGAGGGGTGTACGAATGGCCTTCTTTCCCCCCTTGGTTCTCATCATTCATCTTCTGTCCTCCTCCTCTCAGGTCACCCTGATGCTGCTGGACCAGAACAACCGGGAACATGTGATTGACGCCTTCCGGCCCGACGTAACCTCCTCCTCCTTCCAGCGGCCCGTCAGTGACATGAACATTGCCAGCGGCTGCCCACTCTTCTGCCCCATTGCCAAGATGGAGAACAAGAACTCGTACGTGCGCGACGACACCATCTTCGTCAAAGCCATCGTCGACCTCACGGGTCTCTAAAGGCACTTCCTTGGTTATTCTTCCTTAGTCGGCACTAGGAGTGCAGAGCCCATCACTCCCCCAGGCACATGGGGCTGCAAGTCCTGTGTGTGTCTTCCCCCCTTGAGAGTTGTGAGGTGGGGGGCATAGAGGGGCAGGGGCGCGCCACCCCAGAGGAAAGGACCTTCTGTGTTTGGGAAGGAGATCAGCCATCCCAACGGATGATGCTTTTGGCCAAGGAAAAGGCCAGTAACTTGTGGCAAAATGTGGGTTTTTCTTTTTTTGGGGCGGGGGTATTTTTTGAGGTGGTTGTCTTGGTGGTGCTGACCATGTGATGCCTTCCAAACTGTCCCCCAAAGAGGGACATTTGTCAGATTTGCCTCTGTAGGTCACCTTGGGTTTCCCTGAAAGGAGGGAAAAAACCCTTGACTTTTTTATACATATATCTCTATATTTTTGCCTGCGTTCTGTTGATTCTCTGCTTCTGCTGCCTGGATGAGCTCTGGTGGGGTTGTGGATGTGGCGTCCATCGGAGTCGAGGGAGCACTTTGCTTTAGCCCCCACCCCACCCCCCAGGCTGTCTGGGTTGGGTTTGCGAAGGGGAGAAGGTTGCTTGGGAGAAGCGGTGGGAGTCTTGGAAGTTGACAGGGCAGAAGAGTGTGGCTGGGTGTGCTTGGGCAGGAGGAGGAAGAAGAGGAGGAGAACTCCTTTTCCTCTTCCTTGGAAGGAAGCTGGTGGGAGATACCTAAAGTTGCCTTGACCACAGAGCACACCTTCCACTCTTGGATGTGGCCTCCGGAGTGAATCCGAGCTGCTTAAACATCTCCAGAAAGGGAGCGTGGTTCAGAGCAGATGGTGCTTCTCAGGATCTAGTCTTCCACTTCCACACAGGCTCTTTCTTTCTTTCTTTCTTTCTTTCTTTCTTTCTTTCTTTCTTTCTTTCTTTCTTTCTTTCTTTCTTTCTTTCCCCAGAAGGGTTGGCAGAGGGTGGGGGTCCCAGGGACTACTCAGGTTGCCCCCCAGTGATTCTGAGGCTCGAATAAATGGGCATAAAAGGCCATGAGAGCAAACACAACCAAATCGGACTCATGTCCTTATCTCCAGATGCCTCCCTCACTTTATTTATTAAAAAATGCAATAGTGCCCAATGTGGTTACCATCTCTGTCCTTAACACTCGAGAGAACCAAATCTGAGCAAGCAGGGGTGGGTTCTTCTTTCCTTCTCCCCATCTCCTGCTTTGAACGGATGGTGGAAAGGCCTGAAGCGGTCCTTGGGTGGGAAAAACCACGGATCAGGCCCCGTCCAGGTCGTGGAGACGTGGCTCCCTCCTGCTTTGTGTAAAGGCAGGCGGTTGGGAAAGCATTAAAACACCCATAAAAAAGAAACTTTGCTGTAGCCATTACTAGCCTTATATAAATTTGTTTAGCTTATCTCTTTCTGTTGTTGTGCCCTTTGGCCCCCTGATAATTCCCTTAGGCTGATGCCAGTTTTTGGAAGGCTGTTTTACCTTGGGATTTAAAAGTGTGTTTGGATGACCGGCTGCTTCCAAAAGAAGGCTCAGTGCTTTCATTTAGAGGTCAGTTTCTAAGGTGCTGTTCTATGAAATGGGAATAATCTTTGCCTTCATCCTCTTCCCCCAAAATATAGAGGACAAGAGACAATTGGCAGGAGCTGTTGTGATGGTGTGGAACCTCCAAAACCAGAGGCAGTCTGTCTCTTGACTCTGAAGGGATGGGGACGGGGAATGAGGGTGGACCCACGTTCCCCACCTCTCTTCTGTCCCAGGAGGATTGGAGCCATGTCTGTTTGAAGTATTGGGGAGGAGGGTGAGGACTTGGTTTTAATGTGGAGAAAGAGGGGAAAGCTTTCACCCAAGAGTGGATTTTGGTTGTTAATGCTGGAAGCACCCTTATCGGATCCCAGATACAAAAATTGTGTGGTGGCTAAATAAAAGATAGTAGTTTTTTAAAAAATGTGTACAAGTAGCTGTCCTGATATCTTTGGGAAGCAAAAATAGTCTCTCCTCTCCTCTCCTCCCCCCCTTTTTAAAAAAATATAACAAGTGAGACAACACTTCCAAAAGCTTTCCAGCTTGTGCTCAGCTGCTACTGAAGGTCAGCTAGAAGCCTCTTGAACCTTCACCTCTCCAGCTGCCCCCCTTTTTGTTTGCAAAATGCTAGAGGCACTGCTCTGCATGTTTAGTCAAGAGGGCTGAATTCGAGAGTCCGCTAAGCCCAAAATGGTGCTTCCCCCCTGCCCTGGATTGCAATTTCCCCAGAGCTTGGGGAAAAGTTTTTTGCAGGGGGACTCCAACTCCCAGAATCCCCCCCAGCTTTGGTGTGCATAGGAATCCAGCTGGATATTGGGAGGGTAGGGGAGCTATTGTATGTGGGACTACTATCTCTAAAGAAATTTATTCTCTTGTTATTCACTTCTCCATGTAGCGTCTATTTCTCCTTTCTTTTATTTATTTGAGGGATTTATATCCTGTCTTTCTCCCAAAATGGGATTCAAGGTGTCTTCTTGGTGGGAAGCAGCAAAGAAACCCATTACCCCCATGCGACATGCGAGAAAGCTTTGGACTCAGGAGTTTTGTGTTCAAGGAAAGCTTTTATTGAGGCCACGTTGGACGGAGAAGCTGAGGGCATCGCATGTGCTGGGAGTGTGGATGCCCCACACAAAGGGTTTAGTGCCACGCTGTTAAAAAGGAGGCAAGTGCTTTGAGGTTTTGGCAACTGTGGAAAATTTAAAGCCTTTAGAGTTTAGAAGTTCGTCCGGCTGCCTCTTTGCAGCTGCATTGTGAAATACAGCATCCTTTCCTGAACTCTTTTTCTGTCTTCCTATGTAATTTGCCTCTCATTCTGCAAGTGCTTTAAGAAGGGGAAACAGGCATTGCTTTGGTTATTCCACTAACAAGGCCAGGCATGGCAACAGAACAATAAAAGAGGGCTTCACTGAAATTCACACCCTTTTCTTGCCCATAGCTGGGAAATTTTACTCCTTTGGGGGACCAGACCTCTTTAACAGCAGATAGTGAGTCCCAACACCAAGCAGGCAGAGCATAACCCATCCACACACACACAGTTCCAGGTACAGCCCTTCTGTTTTTGGATGGGGTGCAAGGGGTCCTGTCCAAAATGTCCCCTACACAGACACCTGTCAAACTCCAGGAAGGGCTGCTAACTGGTGGAATGGGAGAAAATGGGGGCACACAGATGAGTGCACTCTCCTATCCCTTCCCATTGGAGCTATGCTGAAATTCCTCCCCAGTGGGCAGCTGCCGAGGAGGGAGGATTTTTGGACATTGTGAAAGGGCTACAGAATTGCACTTTGTCCAAAAGGTGCATGCATGCCATTAACAGGATTCTTCCAAGCCCTCTCCCCTCCATTGTTTTACAAAAACCCTTAGCACAAAAACAACATCTTCCCTCCATTCACAGACAGGGTCTCCATCCTGCTTTAATCCATGGCAGGGTCATCTTGCCGGCCAAAGGCTGTGGCCAGGTGGCTCCCTCATTTCCCCAGGGAGTCGAGGTGCTAGCTAGCAAAATTCAAATCTTGCTTCTGTGTGTATCAAGAAACTAAACTTCTCTTCTATCATGTCCCTCAACAGCAGGGATCCTCTGTGCCAGGAAAGGTTTGATTTCTCCAGGGCCGTTTGTGAAAGAAAGGCACAGGAGCCCTATTTGAAAGAGCTGGCACTCTCGATGGTGTGTGTGTTTGTGTTTGTGTCTGTGTCTGTGACAGGACCCATCTAATGTCCTAACAGAAAAGGTGCCAGAGAGTTTCTTGCATGTGTGTGTGTGTGAGCCAAACCTACATTTAACAAAACAAGTGTTCAAGGAAGGCTGAGGAATCCCTCCAAGGTCCCAATCCCTCCCCTCAATCCTCCGCAGCTCCTGACCAAGGCTTTGCGTGTCTGAGGGAGCAAAGCCAGCTCATCTGCACCAAGGCACAGGCTAAGGTCAGCCGGTCAAGAGCAGATGTGGGAGCCCCCCACCTTGGGTCTCTGGTTGGTGGCCCAAGAAAAGAGTGGCTTGTGAGGGCGGGGCTTCTCGGCATGGAGGATGCGGACAGTGCGGGGCGAGCGCCAGACCTTGACAGTGCCATCTGCGCTGGCGGTCAGCAAGAGTTCCTGCTCCACGGGGCTGAAGGCCACCGAGTTGACCACGTCGTTGTGCCGCAGTTTGGCCAGGCAGATGTCGTAGTGCCGGTCCCAGATGTAGCCATGGCGGTCCTCTGCCCCACTGCATGGTGAAATACACAAGAGAGAGAACAGATGATCAAAACATGGGTCTCATTTCCGTTTCCCAAAAGTGGACTGGCTGGGAGCATCCCCAGCCATGAAACTAGAGATCCCAGGCTTTTCCAGAAGGGAAGGGCCTTAGGTCTGGCAAGGCTGGGTGATTCCCCCTGAACAATTCCCCAGTCCTCTCCAAATTCTTGAAATAATAATATTTATTTATAGCCCACCTTTTCCCCAGTTCAGGACTCAAGGCTGCTTATGACAGATTAACCTATCGTTAAAATTACAGTTACAAACAGGAAACATGAAAAAAGCAGAAAAAAGACAGAAAACCCAGTACATTGCACAAGGCCTCACAGAAAGGAAATCTTCACCTGTTTATGAAACAAAAATAAGGAGGGTGTTGCAGAGTACATTACAGATAATTTAACAGCATGTTGGTGTACTGAAATGCACAGTTCTGTTGTTGTTTTTTAACTGCAGATAATTCAACCCTTGTTTTACTTCCCTCTCCAGTCAGGCCTGTTTTTAAGCAAACCGAAACTAGGGTTTTGCATTATGCTCACCTGGCCACGAAGTCCTTGCTGACGTCGAGGAAGATGAAGAGCGATTCCTCGCCGGGGGTGTAGGCTCGGTGGGCCCGTAGGGCTCGCTTGACCTCCTTCATGGTCCTGAGGTCCACCACGTGGAGGTCGATCTCTTCAGCAATGGGGGGCGGCTGCAAGGGGTCGGAGATGACGCAGCCCGGAGGCCAAGACCGGCTGTTTACATACAAGTACCTGGAAAGGAGAGGATGGTTTGGTTGGGGATGTGAAGGAAGGAAGGAAGGAAGGAAGGAAGGAAGGAAGGAAGGAAGGAAGGAAGGAAGGAAGGAAGGAAGGAAGGAAGGAGCGGTCGCTTGAGTCAGAGGGGTAGGTTGAGGAAGGGGCTGTGAAGGTATGGGGTTTTATCAATGTGTTTTTAGGTGGCCTTTTACTTCAATATTGCAATTGGCTTAAGTGTGCATTAATGTCCTTATTTGTCCTGTGTTTTTATTTCTCCTTAGCTTAACCTTGCTGTCAGCCAGCCAGGTGTGGGTCCCTCACCTGTGGTCTGGGGAGAGGCCCATGCCAATGATTTGGCCATGGATGTCAATGACGTGGTCCAATGAGTCAAAGAACCTCTCCGACTGCCTCTCCTCTCCCAGGACGGGGCCAGCGGTGGTCATCTGGTGTGGCAAGATCTGCTTAATCCCTAAAGAGGAAGATGAGAAGGAGGAAGAGAATGGAGTTGGAAATGAGATGAATCTTGTTGTGAGCACCCTTGGACCCCAGGTCAGGAGGAAGGGAGGATAATTAATAAATCAGGAAGGAAAGAGAGAAGCAGTTGAAGGTATGCTTGGCATTACCCTGCAGCCTTGAGGGACCATTAGCAACTGTCTTCCTCTTTGGAGAAGAATTGACGGTCTGTCCATCATTCTGCTAAATTGCTAGGTTCCTATGGTATATGCCTGCTTTAAAAATTCAGGACCTCCCTTCTATCCCCTGGAATTTGTAAGTCTGGGATAAACTGCTCCTGTATCTGGAGGCTCCACCCAGAGGCCCCTCTGCTCTTGCCCCTTACCAATCTGGTGGGGGGCATAGGTGAGGCACCCCGCGGTGAAGATCAGGTACTTCTTGGATCCGCCTTCGGTGGAGAGCAGATTAGGTTCTGGCGGCTTCGTCTTGTTCCGAGCCAGAAGCTGGGCCACCTTCGTCTCCATCTCCATCTCGGTCATGACAGGACGGATGCGGCCCTGAACCAGGTCGCTCAAGAAGTGGTTCAGCTCATCGTTCGCTGCAGCCTTGCTCTCGGCCCCCTCTGGACTTGGCTCCAGTGCTGTTTTCCGCCTCTGCGGTGGCTGCCGCTGCCGGCCCTCTTCTGTTTCTTCCTCTTCTTCCTCCTCTTCCTCCTCTTCTTCGCTGTCACCGGAGAGGTCAATGACCTTGCAGGGGGTGGCATTGCTGTCCCCTGAGGCCTCCCCGCAGTCCAGCAGAAGGTCAGGGGTGTCATAGCGGCTGCAGTCCACCACCATCACCGTCCGGATGGTGCTGGCATTGAGATTCTGGATCTTGAACAGCCTCTTCACGACATTTGTGTTCTCCGACTCGATGCCCTGCAGGAGGAAAGGTGGGTGCTTGGGAGGTCAGGTAGCTCAGGCTCCTTCCAGAATCCCCCTTCCAATCCCACTGAGACAATTAGGGAGAACATCTTCATGGCAAGAGCTGCCCAAAAGCAGAAATGCAAGGCTTCCCTTTATGATAAACTGAAAATTAATATGAAAACAACTCAGAATAATTGCCTAGCCCAGTGGTTCTCAACCTTTGATGCACTAGATGCTTTGGACTGCAGCTCCCAGAATTCCTGACTGTTGGCCAAGCTGGTAACGGGCTGCTGGGAGCTCAAGTCCAAAATACCCAGAAGACCAAAGTGTGGGAACCACTGACCAGGTGTATTCCTCTTTCTGCAGAAACCTGTCACTGAATATGCATTCGAACAATTTTATAATTATATTAGACAACAATGTTATGAGGCAATAATATTAAACAATAATATCCTTCTACTAAGAAATGATATGAAATACAGCCTCCTTCATTGGAGGTTTTTTGGCAGAGGTTGGGTGGTTTAGTGTCACATTTCCGCACCACTGAGGGTCAGCTTAGATGACCCTTGGGGGTACCTTACTAATCTAGGATTCTATCACAGCTGCTTGCCCCAGGGATGCCTCGGCTCACCTGAAAAGCGTTGTTCAGCCACAGGACGGAGCAGGAGGTCAGGTAGCCGATGCGGTGCAGGTTCCCTGAGATCAGGTTGGTCTCGTTCAGCCAGCAGCCGAAGACGTCGTAAGGCTTGTTCCGCACCCGGGACAGGAGCGTGAAGTCCTCTGAAAGGAGAGGGTATGGAAGAAGTTTGGCCAGATAACAATTGAAAAATCCACAGCCAGCTGGACTTCAGTCCTTGCTGCAGCCTGTGTTTGCCAAAAGGCCCAAATCTGGTAGCCAACCCTGACAGGGAAGGAAAATCTGAACAGATAACAGAATTGTGGAACCCTTTAGACATTGTTGGATTGTAACTACCAGCATCCCTCACCATTGTCTATGCTGGTAGTGGTTGATAGACAGCCCAACAACGGGGCAGGGAAGAGAGGGAAAGGCAATTCAGACTTTGACGATTTGGCTGCTGGACTCCAGGGGGAAGGAAAAGATGGTCACACTTCATTCTTGCCCTCCTGAGCTGAGACTGGCTGCTCCTCTATAGCCTGAATCTACTAGCCCTCCTTCCTTACCACACTGGAAAGTGACAGCCTCAATCCTGGTGATTGGCAGCTGTCAGGAAATGAAAAGACTCAGAAAGGGCATGAGTGGAGCTACCCAAGCAGGATCTTGGCCAGGATTTGTTGGTGAGGCGTCCCTTTCCCTCCTTCCTTTTGCAGGAGGGGCCACCTTGGCAAGACGTGGCCCCTTCTCCCCACCCCAGTCCTGCTGTCTTACCCAGGCTAATGACGGCGATCTCGCCCGAGGAGGAGGTCCGGGGCCCCACGAAGACCCCCGAGACGAGGAGGAGGGAATCGTCTGCGTTGAACTGAGAGAACTGCGTGTAGCTCCAGTTGTACTTCTTCATACTGGTACTGTGGAGCAGGGAGATCTTGAAGTCGTTATTCCAGATCTGCAAAGAAGAAGAAGAGAAGGGTACTCAACAACAGGTAGAAATTGTGCATATGTCTGATCTGGTTGGACTACAACTCCCATTATTCCTCTCCACTTTTGAAGGGTTGAAATGCCCCAGCCATTATTGTCATTTTTAGTGTCTCCTAGCATCCATCACCTTGACGGTGCAGTCCTTGGAGCAGGAGGCAAACAGGTAGCCATTGTGGGAGAAGCTGAGGTGGAGGACTTGGTCGCAGTGGTCCTTCAGGGTCTCCACTTCGACGCAGGGAATGGCATCATAGAGCCGCTGGAACTCACCGTACCACGAAACGGCAGCTGCGCAGAAGACAGTGAGGCAGGTGGGGAAAAGGGAGGCACTTCCATGCAAACGCCTATTGCGCCTTTAGTCTGGGGGTGCAAATCACACAGCCCTCTGGATGCTACTGGACTGCAACAATAATCACATGCTCAAATATGAGGAAGAATGGAAAGAAGCAGCTAGACTTTGGGAAATGAGATAATTTAAATCCCGCATCAAGCAAAGAGGAAATCTATAAGACATAACATCATCAGGAAGTGGAAACCGAATCTAATATAGAATATAAAATAAGCTGGAATTGATATGAACAGTAGGAATTATAAGATCCTTAATGGGAAAATTTGGCGGAAGGTGGGTATACAACCTTAAAATGGTAAAACTACTATATAGAGACAACGCAAGACAGAACAAACTAATAAGGGAAAAACCTACTTATAGTGACTGATGTTAGGAGATCCACAATGAAAGAAACATGAATGGCAGAGTGAATGAAAAAGAGAGAAAAGGAAGATTAACTGAAAGAAGGGGGGGAAATGGAGAGGAGAAAGCTCAAAATGTGATGATGTCTGTTCCTTCCTTAACTTTTGTTATGTATAATTCTGTCATATTGATGTAAAATGTGTGATATTGTAAAATCTCAATAAAATATTATTTTAAAAAAGAAAGAGAAAGAAAGAAAGAGGAAGGAAGGAAGGTAGGTAGGTAGGTATCTATCCTGGTTTGGTGGATTTTTGATGTTATTGGATTTCCGCTCCACTCTCCCAATTCTATTTTTTGGTTCAGCAGCGTCTCAGCCGACACGAAGGGCCAAGGCGACCTTCTTACCTGGGTGCCGCGGGACGTCTCGGTCCACCCGGAAATACCTGTAGAAACATTCCTTCCAGAGGACCTCGTCCTGCGCCACCGCGTGCCACTGCCGACACGTCTGTCCCGCCGAAAGCAAGTCCACATAGTCCAAGTAGAGGAAGATCTCGAAGAGGACACTGTCGGGGAGAAGGGGCGGCGGGACCCTGCCCAGCTCCATGGCGTCATTCTGTCGCGGCCTGGAAGAAGAGCAGAGGAAAGGGCTGAGAGGGACGGCATCCATGGACGGAGGATGGAAAAAGGAGGAAAGAGCCAGCTTTCTCTGGAGGTCTTGGAGGAGAAGAGATGGCCGTCTCTCAGGACAGCTTCGGTTCTTCATCCTTGGATGGCGAGGGTCAGACTAGATGACCCCTGGGCCCCCTTCCAGGACTCAGGGAAGAGGAAAGTCCATAGGGAGAGGCGGGTAAGAAATAAATATTATTATTAGTAGTATCATCATCATCATCATCTTTTGTTCAATGGAAGCTAAAAATGAAAAGACAGGATTCTTCCTACACTTTAGTATTTCTCTTCCTCGTCTCCTAGTTGTTGCTGTTGTTGTTATTATTATTATTATTATTTGTATCCCGCTCTTTTCCCAGAATTGGGACTCAGCGGCTTCACAATATTAAAAAAAAAATAAAAACGCAATATGATTAAAAACATAGAAAAGAGGTGCATTAAAAAGGAATTAGATCATTACAATGTTAAAATAGAGATCTATTAAAATAATAAATATTTATTATAATATAATTTCCTGAGGGGGAAGAAGTTACTTTTGGAGGATGCAGTTGCCTGGGCTCCCAAAGTCCTCTCCCAAGTTCCTTTTTTTTTGGCAGTGTGGGTGTGTGAAACTCCCAGAACAGTATAATTTGGAAAAGTTACTTTTGGAGACTGCAACTCCCAGAACTCCCCCCCCCTTCCTCCTTTGACAGCATGGTTTCCAAAATGTGTTTTTGTGCCCATTTGTTGGCTCTGCAATTCCCAGCAATGCCTCTACCCCACAATTTGGGGACGTTACTTTTTTG
>CM034713.1:15614734-15633361 GCA_020142125.1 Phrynosoma platyrhinos | reverse complement strand
CCTCCTCCTCCTCCTCCTCCTCCTCTCTTGCATAACCCATCAGCAGGGGAGTGAACTAGAGCTCTCTCTGGCCAGCCTTGTAGTCCCACGCTGACCGATAAATAGAGGTCCAGCCAGCGGAGCCCCTCCTTGGTTTGCAATCCGTCTCTGGACACGTCTCTGGCCGCAAGTGGAGAAGCAACGCCAGCCATGCAGAGCAGGCTCTTGGGCTTTTGGGGCCTTGCCCTCCTGGCCTCCTTGGTCCAGGCCCAAGCCGAGGTCCCGGTGCAAGCCGACTTCCAGCAAGACCAGGTAACTGGACCCTCAAAAAGTCCGGCTTTGGGGGATGGCAGCTCCCAGCATCCCCTGTGGAGCCCTGGGAGCTGCATTCCAAAGGATTAACCTTTGCAATCTTGGAAAAGCTGCTTGGCGACAGAGCTGGGGAAGGGTGGCCTTTTGGGATTGCAGCTCCCAGCATCCCCTGTGGAACCCTTGCTGGCTCTGGGAATCTGGGATCTGTATTCCAAATAAGTAACTTTTCCAAGCTCTGGTCTACTTCTGCAAGCAAGGGATCCTGTGCTTGGATCCTTGTGGGATCTTTGTGCCAAATCTGCAAGAGAGGCTTTGCAAGACTGGAGCTGCTTGCTCAGAGATGGGCTTTGCAATACCTGGGCTGTTTGGCAGCTCGAAACGGAGGCCTTGCAAAGTGACTTTTGCAGGAGGGAGCTAAGCCTGGGAAATTTTAGAATGGGAAATTCTGGCTCCATGCAGAAGAAGCGGTTTCTCTAGTATTTAAAATACAATTTCCTTTAAAACCAAATAAATCTGCAGATCCAGGAATGAGAAGCAGATTTTCAGTGGATCAAGACATTTCCAATGAACGTTCATCCTCTGCCCTAAAATCTCTCTTGCAGCTCCAGTCTTGCAAAGCCTCAAAGAGGTGTGCTGAGTGGGGATGATAGGAGATGTAGTCCAACTTGGGTCAGGCCAACATTTTGACCCTCTCTCTGCATGTGTCTATGGGGCTGTTGCTGTTTTCTGCTTTTAGACAGAGCTTGGGAAAGTTACTTTTTGGGTGGACAATAGCTCACAGAATCCCCATCCAGCAAAGTCTCTGGACACATTGACTGGGGATTGTGGGATATGTAGTCTTCAGAATTAACTCTGCTCTTAGATATGTGTTTGCAAATGGCAGGAGAGAAACTACAGGGCTCTTTGGCTTTTATCGGATATTTTAACGTTTATCTTCCAGTTCTAGACGCATTCCCTGCCCTCCTTTTCTTACAAGCACAAAGCTATAATTATAATAGGATATTCATTATAATATAATACAGTATTATAGTATAAGATTTCATTATATCATGCTGTATTATGTTCTGTTCTGTTATATAACATAAGAAGCACAATGAACAAAGAAAGAAGTAAAAAACAGTGTGCTGCTGTGTCTCAAAACCAGAATTTTTGGGGGAGTTTGGGGAACATATTTTGTGCAAAATACATAGTTTCCTTTGCAAAAAAAAAAAAGGGCACACTTTCTCCTTTTCTGCAAAAGCAAAGAGTTTGTTCGTTTGCATTTTGCTCTGTTTTGTAAGCCTCCAAGCTTGGGAAAAAGATGACTATAAAGAAAGAAAGAAAGAGAAAGAAAGAAAGAAAGAAAGAGGGCGATTTATTTATTTGCACAAACAGATGTTTTCCCAGAAGACTTCCCCTTGCAAGAAATCATTTTCATTGCCATTGTTGTGTTTATTTACATCCCATGTTTTTCCCAGCCTGGGTTGCAAGACAAGGCAGATTGCAAAAGCTAAAACAGATACAATTGGAAAGAAAAAAATTGCAACATGCAAAAGTTGAAAAGAAACCATAATTAAAAGAAACTATAAAGTATCATCAGTAAAAGGGAAAGCAGAGAAAAGCATAACAATGGGAAAGAAGAGCAACAAGTATCCAGAACAGTATCAAAGGCCTTTTCCTCATAAATAACCAAAGTCCTGCTGGAATGGAAAGGTCTTTGCTTGCATGCCTTAGGGAAAACATATCTGGGGGAGGGGATGGCTGTGTTTGCTCTATAGCAAAGTACAGCATCACCCAAAATCCACATAATCAAAAAGCCTTATGGAAGGATAGCTGAGAAGGAGATGCTCTAGTCTAACCTCTCTAGGAAGGGCCTCTCCAGAAGATCTCCAAACTTTTTGGGCAGAATCATTTGGAAAAATGCATGCATGCAAGTGTGCAAATCTTCCCAGAGGAGATGCAAAAATGCATGCATGCAAGTGTGCAAATCTTCCCAGAGGAGATGGAAAATGCATGTGTGCAAATGTGCAAATATACCCAGAGGAGATGCAAAAATGCATGTGTGCAAATATGCCCAGAGGAGATGCAAAAATGCATGTGTGCAAATGTGCAAATATGCCCAGAGGAGATGGAAAATGCATACATGCAAATATGCCCAGAGGAAATTGAAATGCATGCATGCAAATGTGCCCAGAAAAGGGGAAACTCTGGGAAGGATGCCTTAATTCTTGCAAGCTTCACCCTCTCTGTCTCTGTCTCTGTCTGTCTCTGTAGTTCACGGGGCGATGGTTCAGCATCGGCTTTGCCTCCAACTCCCGCTGGTTCCAGGAGAAGAAGTCCTCCATGAAGATGTGCACCACAGTGGTCACTCCCACCAGAGACGGGGACCTGGAGGTCATCTCCACTTACCCCAAGTAAGGGACCTTCGGGGCAAAGGCCTCCACCGCTTGGCCTGAAGCGTGTCCAGTCTTGCAAAGTGCAACTTGGTTGTGGTCAAGTGTTGTGCCACTGCAAGTTCCTTTTAAAAAGGCAGCGTCTCCAAGGCCTCTTGGAGACGTTGGTTCCCTGGCTTAACCCTCTCTGCTTTTCGGACTCTCTTCCAGGGCGGACAAATGTGAGACGAGGAAAAGCCTCTTCGTCCGGACGGAGGAACCCGGGCGCTTCAGCTACACCAGTTCTTGTAAGTCAGGGATGGAGACCGGGTTCAAGGAGAGGAATAGCACCCCTCTCCTCTGGGGCTCCTTCCTTCCTTTCCTTCTCCGGAGAAAGAGTGGGTCAGACTAGATGGCCTTTGCAGACCCTTCCGGCCCAAAGAGTCTTTGGCTGCATGGCTCTATGGCAGTTTCCTTCTTTCTCTCCCCAAATATGAGTGTTTCTGCACTTCCCAGTCATTCCAGTTTGATTCCACTTGAATTTGATCCCACTGGGATTTGTAGTTTGGAGACAGGCTCACATCTCTCAAAGAACACCATTACACACAACAACAACAACAACAACAACAACAGGATTATAATAGAAAACTAGAAAACAATGCAAACATAATAAACTATCTATATAAAATTATATAAGGTCACACACATATATGTAATCTCATATTTACTGGGAAATCAAGAACATACAAAGTAATTTAATGTACCATGATGTTAAAATAATTAGGGAATTTAGGAGGCTAAAAGGAAGAAGGTAAAGCCAGATAGAAAAATATAATTTTCTGGTTTTTGGGTTTTGGTTTTTGTCTTGATCTAAAATAGAATTAGATAGTTAAGCTGGGTTTTCCCCGGATGGATTCAAAGATAAAGAAGAGCAAGATTTGTATGAAAGGAAGTCAAGAATTAAATGTTGCATTTTTCTTTTAATTGGAAAAGAATAGAATGTTTTCTTTGGGAAGTACGGATGTTTGTGTTTGTCAAGCTGTCAAGGCCAAAAAGTATTGTCTAATGTACTATGTGTTGTAGAGTCAAATATTTTGTGAGTATCTTTGGTGAATAAGGATATATTTAAACAACAACAGTGCATTTTGCTCAAAAATTATATCTATATCTATATATCTATCTATATCTATATAGCATATATATGTTGCATATAATAAATCTCAATAGAACTCAATGTATATTGCATATAAAAAAACTCAAGGGTTTTTGTTATTATATATATATTGCATATAACAAAACTCAACAGAACTCAATATGTATTGCATATAACAAAAGTCAAAAGGTTTTGTTACTTTTTCCATATATATATTGCCTATAACAAAACTCAAGGCTTTTTACTATTTTGTGTGTGTGTGTGCAAATGAAATTTTGTTCCAAAGAGAAGAAGAAAAGGTTCCAATGTGTGAAGCAACGCCAATGCTTTTGCGTTGTCCCTCTGTTCCAATGTCCAGATTCGGGGGTCACCTCGGACGTCCGCGTGGTGGAGACCAACTACAATGAGTTCGCTTTGCTCTCTGCCCAGAAAGTCAAGGATGGCCAGACCTTCACCTTGGTGACCCTGTATGGTAGGTCAAGCCATGCATGCATGCTCTTCTGGCTCTTGGCAGCTCCATTTGGGGGCAAAGAATTGGGGGAGAGCCATCAGGGTTTCCTACCTGGGCAGGTAGACTGGGTGAGGCAATGGAGTTTCCACACACTTTGGCTTGGCCGGCTCTGGCCCAGATGCCAGTCCTGGGCAAATAAACCCTGGCATCTTCCTCTGGCCTCCATTTCCTCCTTTTCCTCTTGTTTCCTGCAGGGAGAAGCAAACAGCTGAGACCGGAGCTGCTGGAGAAGTTCACCCGGCTGGCTTTGGACCAGGGCCTGACCCAGGACAACATCCTCCTCCTGCCCAGGACAGGTGATGACCGAGGGACGGCCGAGGGCGGGCAGTTTGGCTGTGTCTTCTTGCATGGCAGAAGGGGGTTTGGGTTGATGCCCTTTGGGGGTCCCTTCCATCTCTAGGACTCTGACCTTGCATGGCAGAAGGGGGGTCGGGTTGATGGCCTTTGGGGGTCCCTTCCTTCCCTTCTGCATGGCAGAAGTCTGAAAACCACAAAGTATTTGGAGACTCCTTCGTGACCCCTTTCCCTTTCTTTTCCTCAACAGACCTCTGCATGGAGGATTCGGTGTAGGTGAGTCGATTGCAGTAGAGAAATGCAGAAAAGCACCAGATGGTTGGGACTGAAAGCAAATCTGAATAATTCAAGGAAGAAAGTGCAGGGAATAATTCTCCTGAGCTGCCCAAATGCCTTGCAAAACTAGTGATTTTTGCATTTGATGGGAGTACCTACTGTGGGCCCTTGGTATCCACTGAGGTTTGGTTCTGGAAACCAAAATCCATGGGTGCTCAAGTCCCATTAAATATAATGGCATAGTAAAAAGGCATCCCTTATATAAAAATATCAAAACCAAGCTTTGCTCTTTTTGCATTTTAAAACAATATTTGCAGAATCGATGGAAAATGGAGAATACAGACATATATACTTAACTGCATTTCCCTCTCTCTCCCTCCCTCTCTTTTCTTCCTTTTCAAGTCAAAGATGCATCGCCAGGAAGGAAGGAAGGAAGGAAGGAAGGAAGGAAGGAAGGAAGGAAGGAAGGAGGAAGGAAGCTCAGTCTTCTCACCTGCAATCCTGGGATTTTGCACCCATTGATCCGAATAGCAAACTTCCCCACCACCACCATTTAAGTCCCATCGACCTCCCATTTCTTCCTAATCTTTTTTAGCAACCTTTCTTGGCTAAAAATAAAAGAATTTAAAAGGACAAATGCAAACCCTTGGGTTGTTGTCTCAGCTGGGTCTTTTTTGGGGGTGCATCTGTGGAAGTGCTTTAGATTGCAATTTGAAATTCATTTATTCCTTGCATTGCTAGGAAATGGCTCTTTTCGGTCCAGATTTGTGCTGGCTCTCCCGCTCTTTCAGACTTCTTGTTGTTTCTCCAGATTAAATAGGATGCAAAACCCATCTTTGGCCTAACTCCGGCCAGTGATTTCAAACTCTCCTTGACCAAGAAATCTGTCTTTTGTTGTAAAGAAAGGGATTATTTTTTGCAAGGGGAAGGAATGTGCATTTAACTCTCTTGCTGGCTTGGAAAGGAGGCATTTGATATCCTGGGATTTATTAGAGAGGCTGAACGGGGGATTTAGATAAAGGTCGGATCTTTTTGCAAAGGGGCAATGGAGCCGGGTGGGGAGCGGGTGCGGATCCTGGGAATGGACCCAAAATCCAGCCCCCTGGCCCCGATCCGGTTGTGCGCTCAGCCCAGAGACGCAGGAGGACTGGGAAACCTCTCTTCTGAAGGCCACACTTTTGCGTCTTTTGGAGCACAGTTCTCCAGCAGGAATAAAGCAAGAGCATTCAACATGCCATTGCTTCCACCAAGTTTGCATCTGAAGCAAAATGGCTCAGAAAAACACACACTTGAGAGAAACACCTCTGTGCTGATTTGGACACAATCATAGAACTCTAGAGTTGGCAGAAAACATAAGGGCCACCCAGTCCCTTCTGCCATGGAGGAATACATAGGATCCTAGAGTTGGAGGGGACCCCCAAGGGCTATCTAGTCCAACCCTCTTCTGTCATGGAGGAATACGTAGGGTCCTATAGTTGGGAGGGATCCCCAAGGGCCATCTAGTCCAACCCCCTTCTTTTGCCATAAGGAATACATAGGATCCTAGAGATGGAAGGTACCCCCAAGGGCCATCCAGTCCAACCCTCTTCTTCTGCCATGCCAAAAGACACGACTCAAACACTCCTGGAAGATGCCATCCAAACTCTTTTGCAAGACCTCCAAAGACGGGGAGACTATTCTCCGAAGCAGTCCATATTCCGCTGTTGAATAGCTCTTAAGAATTTCTTCCTAAGGTTTAGACACCAAAGCTTTAAGAGCAAAACAAGTGTGGACTCTGCTCTCCCATGGAGAGGCCTATTTGCCCAGTAACACGCAATGGCAATGGGGATTCTGGGAAATCTCTGAAGTGGCTCTTCTTCCCTCTAATCCTCCTGTTCTTCTTCTTCTTTCCCTCTGCTTTCCCCTTTCTCTCTGCCCTGCTGCTGGGTCTCTGCCACCTTGAAAGGATCCCCTTAATCCCCCTTAATCCCCCTTAATCCCTTAATGAACGTGGCGTGATAATGCGATAGCACCCACCCTTTCCAGAGAATGGATCCTCCTTTGCAAAAAGGGTGATGCAACCGGTGAGGAGGGGAGGATGGGTTGTCCAGTACCAGGCAGAGAGGTATAAATCAAGGCCTCTCCGATTCTCTGGGGTCATCCTCGGCTCAGCTGTTGGTTCTCTTTGGGTTTATTGGGAGCCAGGAAGATGACCGTCCCACTGGTCAGCCTTTGCATGGTTTCTCTTTGGGCGCTTTGCGCTCAGGCCGAGGTCGCGGTGCAACCAGATTTCGATATCGAGAAGGTATCGCTTGGGGAAAAGTGGTTCTGGGTGGGGAACATGGGTCCACTCCACCTTTGGATGCAGGGCTGAGGGTGCCCAGATCTCTGGCATAGTATTTTTGGGGGGAGTGTAATTCCCTTTTAGGAATACACTGCTCAGTAGTCCTACAATGCTATCGGCGGTTGCTGTGGTTGCATGCATTCCTGCATGGATGCAATACATCTTCATGCATGGGATGCAATGAATGTTGCATGCATTGCTGCACGGGATGCAATAAGCTGTTGTGGTTGCATGCCTTCATGGTTTCCCCCCAACATATGGCAACCCTAAGGCAACACTATCATGGAGGTTTCTCAGCAGGATTTATAATTCAGAGGAGATTTGCCCCCATAGCCTTCCTCTGAGGCTGAGAGAGTGTGACTCACCCAAGGGCTGAGCAAAGGGGATTGGTGTACTGGTTTGAGTGTTTGACGATGACTCTGGAGACCAGGGTTTGATTTCCAGTTCAGCCATGAAACCCACTGGGTGACCTTGGGCAAGTCACACTTTCTCATCCTCAGAGAAATGTCCGACCAGGCGTCCTCCTTTCCCAGGACATGTCCTGCACTTCCACCTTCTGTCCAGGAGGAATTCCAAAACATCCTCCATTTTGAGCATGGCGAAGAAGTGTGCGTCAATATTTCCATGAGTGCTTTTAGTTCTGATTTGGTCATCTCCTCCATTTTTTGGTCATCTCCTCCATTTTTGACCCCTGGCCACTCCAACGGTCAAGCCGAATGAGGCCATGCTGGCTTTTGCTCTGCCCTCACCAGCAATCTTTCCATGTTCTTGGTAGAAAGTGGGTCCCATCTCACCTTAGTGGCTCCTTGATTTTTGTAGAGCTGCTTCTCCAGATGCAAGATGGGAGGCCAAATATTTTCAGCCAAGAAATGACCGCATGGTGGGCCGGCCTCTGGCCTCTGGCCTCTGGCCTCTGGCCTCACTGACCCGAATCCCTCCAGTTTTCAGGGGTCTGGCATGTCATGGCGGGGGCCTCCGACTGCGCCATCTTCCAGAGCTTCAAGGACATCATGACCACCTCCGCCGCCGTGATCAGACCCCTTCCCAACGGAGACATGAAATACCAGACCGGATATTCTTTGTAAGTAGCCCTTTGGTAGCCCCTTGGTCAAGGCTGGCCATCCTAGGACCAGGTGAGTGGGGAAGTGGCGAGTCTGCTCTGGGTTTCAGTCCGAACTTTCAAGGAAGGCGCTCAACCTGGGTCTCCAAAACAGGCTCAGCGCTGCAAAGAGCAACTTTCCTTTACATGGCCCAAATTCCCCAGCTTCCCAAATTCTTTGATTCTTATCATTCTTATTATATTTATTTACCGTATGTATTGCTTTCTCCAAAAAAAAATTGGGACAGAAAGTGGCTTACAAATTATTTAAAAATGCAATTTAAAACATACAAAAGTGAGCACTGAAATGGAATTAGAGTAGTATAGTGTCAAAGGATAATTTTTGGACTGAGACAGGGGATTCTGGGTACTGCAGTCCAAACCAGGAATTATTCCCAAGCTGTACTGATGGACCCAGATGCCTGCAGAGACTCCCTTGTTCATTCATTGTTGGTCAAAGAAAACTGGAGAAATCTGCCAAGAGTCCATGTATGAAAGGCATTTCCTTTCCTGTTTTATTTTCTTTTTCTTTTAACTTTTAGACCTGAGGAATGCAAGAAAATAGAGATGGATTTTAAGAAGACCGACCAGCCGGGACACTTCACAAACAATGGTATGCATAGCATTGCAAATTAAGATTGCAATGCCCAAGAGCTCTGAGCATCTCTGAACTTGTACAGAGTGCCTTTTGTCGCACCTTGTAGAATTGCAAATATCCCCGATGCCTCTGAGCATGTGCAGAGTACCTTTCGGAAGGGAAACACCATCCGTACAGAATTGCATTTCGGTCTGTAAATCCTAAGACTTTGCATACCTCTGAACCTTCCACCCCCCCCCCCCAAAAAAAATTGTGGGTAAAACAGAAATGCAATTGCTCTTTAGAGAAGTTACTTTGGTGGAACCTAAATGGAGTCAGTCCTGCCTGTTTCTTCCTGCAGAGCGTGGCAAGAAAGACCTGCGTGTGATGGAGACGGACTACACCTCTTTTGCCGTCTTCTACGTCTGGAAGGAGGCCAAAGGGGAGCCCAGCAGCACCACTGTCCAGCTGTTCAGTTACGTGTCCCGAGGCCGGACCTTCGGGCCGAGAGTCCAAGAGCCTCATCCCTCTTGCTTCTCAGATTTTGCAACGGCGTCGTGCCTTCCAACATTTTGCAGATGAAAACTGGGACGCATGAGGCCAGGCAACACAATTGTGTAGTCAAGAGGGCAAAAGCTGTTAAGGAGGGAGGACATGCAAGCCGGGAGAGGCTGCAGCAGTTTGCTTTTGCCTGAGCCAACTGGGAAGGGAAAGATTTTCCCTCCTGCTGCTTTCCTCTCCTCCCTCCTGATTTTAATTGCATGCAAACTTCTTTGGACTCAGTTTGCAGCAATGAAAGTAAGCTGAGGACAAAAGGGGAAGTGGAAGGAGGGAAACCGGGGCATTTTAAAAGCAGCTGGAAAAGTGGGATGGTTGAGGATTGACTGGGATTTTCTTTGCCAAATTAAAAAAGTTGGAGGGTATGTTGTGGGTTCAAAATTGCAACCAGGTGTGTTTGCCATTGCAAAGTATTGCCATTCAACGTGGGGCTTGCGTAGCCCAATCCAGCTGCTGACTCTTTGTTGTTGTCCATTGCTATCACACCTGCTTCGATTTGAGGCGACTCCATGAGTGGGAGACCTCCCATCATCCACAGCCCTGCTCAGGTCTTCCAGGCTCTTTGCATTTCATTGCATTTCAGGCTCTTGTCTAATTACTTTACCAACCTTTCTTTCCAATCTTAATAGTCTTCCTCTGGTTTCTTGGCTACGGTTTCCACTTTAATTTTCAAATAACTATTTGGATGTCTTGATCACTGGCTTTGCAGCTGCATAAAAGATCTTGCGGCCACTATTTTCTGCAAACTGAAAGGTAAGCCTCTTTGCAACTCCATCCTAACACCGGATATCTTCTCCGGAATGCAGCCCGAACTCCAGAAGTGACTCCGGAGATGCTGGAGAGGTTCAAGGCGCATTATCACAGCGTTGGACTCCCGGATGACATGATGGTGATGCCCCCCAAATCTGGTGAGTAAAAGTGGGCAACATCCGGGGGTCAGTTTCCACTTTTGGGGTTCAAGAGGATCGCTAAAAGCCTCTGCATCATTTATTTCAAAATGCAGAACTTGAAAATAATGCAATGGCATGATGGATGATCCTGACTTTGGTATCCAAAGCCTTCGGTCTCCAGGCGCTTTGCATTTCGCTGCATTTCAGGCTCTTTCTTATCTAATCCCTTTATCAACCTTTCTTCCCAATCCAATTTTCAATGCTCACCAAGACTGCATCTGCACTGCGGAATTAATGCAGATTAACGTCGCATTAACTGGCTGCATCTGCACTGCAGAAACAGCGCAGCTTGACACGACTTTAGCCGCCATGGCTCCATGCTATGTGGTCCTGGGATTTGTAGTTTGGTGAGATATCCAGCCTTCTCTGCCAGAGAGCTCTGGGGCCTTAAGAAACTACGAATCCCAAGATTACACAGCGCGGAGCCACGGCAGCTAAAGCAGTGTCGATCCGCATTAATTCTGCAGTGCAGATGCAACGCATAGATTGGGCCCATTGATAAGGGTTTCCCCGACTCATTACCTCTTTATTGGAGTCAAGTAACCCATCATCAATGGGTCCAATCTAAGCTGCACCTGGACTGCAGAATTAATGCAGAAAAACCCATGGGACTAGGAGAGACCCAGGTTCGAATCCTCAACTGGCCACCAAACAGACTGGGCCGCTTTGGGTCAGTTGCATGCTCTCTCGGCCTAAGCCACCTCACAGGGCTGTTGTGCACGGATAAAACTGACTCCAAGTAGGCAACCCAGAAGTCAATTTGACCCAGAGATGTCTTGGGAAACCTTGTAGGAAGGGAGTGGATCACATATGGTCAGTGATAAGCCACCAGATCTAGGAGGATGAGTGTGAGACCCCCATTGCGAAGTCTTGGCCATGATGGCTTCCCAAAACACACCTTTGCACCCTCTTCCTGTTCCTCATTTGCCTTTCTTTCCCTTTGCTTTGCAGATGTATGTTTCAAGGCGCTCAGGTGAGTGGAGGTGGAGATGCTTTGCAAGACCAGGAACGTCTGCATGGCTGGAAAACCCAAAGTCCAACCCAGAGGCACGCAGGGACCCACTTTCCTGCCGTGGATTAGCGGACGGCCAGTGCTTCCAGCTGATTTGGGCTACCTGGGATTGGGACCTTTTTTTGGAGGAAGGGGTTCCTAGCCCTCCCCCCTTTCCTTGCCCAAGGGCTAATGGTGTTTTGGGTTATCCTTTCCAATCCCCTCCAGGTTCCCCAGGAGCCAAATTAATCCTCACTCAGGTCCAGAATCTTGTGAGCTTTTAAAACAAAACAAAATATTAAATCAATCCCTGAGCAAGGAAGGGAATGGAAGGATCTGATATTTTTGGGGGCGCCTGTCGCAGCTTCCATGGGGAGAACGATGACCGTCCAAGTCCCGCACTAGGGGCTTCCCAAAATTTTGGGCGCCAAAAGAAGTTGAATTCCTCTGGATGCTTGAACCCAGTTTAGAACCATTGAAGAAAGCTGAGGACAAAGTGGGAAGGTGGGAGGAGGAGAGAAAATCCAGGACATTTTAAAAGCAGCTGAGAAAGTGGGAAGGCAGAGGATTAATTGGGACTTTCCTTGTCAGATTGGACATTTGGAGGGTATGGATTCAGTTCCATGATTCAGTGTTTGCTCACGCTGTTCCTGCTGTTGTTTTTGCAGTGGCTGAAGAGGGCCTGATCCACCACCAATCAACGCTCCTGCCCAAATTTCTTCCTGGCAGAAGCTCCTTGTATCTGGAAATCTGATCCACCTTGGCCTCCCCAAAGACCACCACCAACCATTCCTCCTTTACTTTCCCTGCAAGCTGGGAAGGTCCTCACCTCATCCCCTTCCTGCTGAATAATAATAATAAAATAATAATAATAATAAAGTTTAATATGTATATATATATTTCTTTGCAAGTGGTGCATATTTTTGCAATGCTCATGGGGACAGAGAAGGTAAGGATCTTCTCTTCCAGCCACCTCCAAGAAGTAATGTTTCCAAGCGCCGACTGAGCTTGGGTTGCACATTTGCAATGAATGCAACACTTCCATTGATGCAATTGACATGAGGCACAAAGGTGCCCATGCCAAAAATGCCAAAAATGTCTCTCCCACCCCCACTAAACCCCCTCATGTGCAAATTTGGGCAAAACCACTTCCCTTCCACCTAAACAACCAGTTTTTAACTTGGCGCCGGAACAAAAACAGCATCGGTGCCAATCCGGACTCTAAGGGGAGGATGTTCCAAAAATTAATCCAGTTTCCTAACCCAATGGTTCCCAAACTTTGATCCTCCAAATGTTTTGGATTTTGGCTCCCAGAATTCCCAACAGCTGGCCAAGCTGGCAATGGGAGATGACTATGAAAACATCTGGAGGACCCACATTTGGGCACCATAGTCTTAAGAATGGATCTCAGGCATAGGATTTTGCAGTTTTCTTCCTTATTCCTCCAAATCTTCACAACCTTTTGCCCTGCTTTGGGGTAAGAGGAAGAGGAAGAGGAAGAGGAAGAGGAAGAGGAAGAGGAAGAGGAAGAGGGTTTTCCTAGTCATTGGCTCACCAGCGACCCATTTAGGGCTTGTGCCAACGCAAATGCCGTCTCCTTGTGTTTTCCTGGAGCTGCGATGGTCTGCGGTGTTGTGTGCCAGGTCAACCAGCATGGCCATGCCAACAATAACCACCGCTATCTCTGCAGTTCGCACTCGTGTCCGGCGGTGGGCATGAGAGGCTGGCATGGAGCTGAGGGTGGAGTGGAGGGAAGGTGATAAATCTGGGAGACCGTCCAAAGACCGAACTCCTTTGGCGTCCCAGAATATCTTTGCTGAAGGGAGAAGGAACAAAGCCCACCATCCTCCAAGATGAAGAAGGTGTGGATGATGGGGATGGTGGCCTTCCTTTGCACCCTCCGGGCCGCGGCTTACGATGTAGACCGTTGTGACCCAGAACAGGTAAATAAACCCTTGAAGGAAAGGACATCCAGCCCCAGGGAAGGGATGCAAGCCAAGGGATATCCACATTACAAATAAAAAAGGAAGAAAGAAGACAGAAGATGGAGAAAGAAGGGAGGGAGGGAATAAGGGCAGATAATAGAACAGAACAGTCAGGTTGGATATAACAGAAAGAGTAAACAGAAAAGAAACTTATTACAAATAAAGCAAGGCCGTTGGGGCTTGATAAGAGGGAATAAGGTAAACATAAGAAGATAGATAAGAAAGGGTGAAGAAGGAACAGCTGCCACTGATTTAGAAGAAAGAAGGAATTAAGAACTTGGAAGCAGAAACCTCCCCAGAAGCCAAACTACACACAATATAATTAATTCATGCTTAAGTTGCTGAAATCTATTAACAAGGAGGTGGACATGTAGCCGCCTTGAGTCCCATTTTGGGAGAAAGTGGGATATAAGTCTCTTGAATAAAAATAAATACATAAATAGCCATGATATGGATGGAACCCAGTCCTCAACCAAACTGGGGTTCTGTTTCCCATTTTCTGTGGCTATTCTGGAGCAAGAAAGGACAAGGCCTGGGTATAGGTAGTATGAGACACTCGGTGCTCTTGCGTAAGTGGAAGCGATTGTAGCGAAACCCAGTTGTCCACCTTTATGGCCGCATTTCAATGGACACCTTGTCCTTGTGCGTGTTCCTTGCATTAGCTCTACCTCCCTTGCTTTAGATAAGAGGACCTTTTGGGGTTGACCGCAGGCCAAATGCCCGTTGGGTCCAGAGCCAAGGCAAATGCCTCCGTCTCTGAGGATCCTTTGTGTGGCTGGAGGTCATCCATCACATGCCCCATCTTGGTCAGCCATGCTCATGCCAACAATAACCCTCGTATCTCTGCAGGTGGACCGCGTGGCCAGCAAAGTGGACAGGTGAGCCCTTGGGAGGGGAAGGTGAACCGGGGCACGTGGGTCGGAGTCAGGGAGAGCTCTCCATAAAAACGGAGCCTCCTGCCAGAGTCCAGCCACTCTTCTTCTTCTTCTGCTCTTTCGGAGAACGTTCTTCCACTGGGAAGGAAGGAAGGAAGGAAGGAAGGAAGGAAGGAAGGAAGCCAAAGCTCAAGATGAACGCCTGGTTGATGGGACTGGGGCTCGCCCTTCTTTGTGTGGTCCATGCCCAGGAAGAGGAACCCAACGCTGTTGATCTCGATAAGGTAATGAAACCCAGCCGGATAGAGAGGGAGGCGGGTTGGCGTTCTCCAGGTCTTCATCTCCATCTTCCCATGATGGAGGGCTTCCAAAAGTACGTGTCCTCCGTTCAGAAGGACCTGACACCCAGAGCCTAGGAAAGTCGCTTTGGGGGGGGGGGGCTGCCTCTCATTGAAACCAGTTGCTATGCTGACTGGGGATTCTGGGAGCTGTAGTTCAAGTTCTGGTGGCTCTGACATGGCCATAGCCTTGGGTCCCTAACCTTGTGGTCTTCCTCCAGGCTCAGGGCCTGTGGCACATTTCGGCCATCGCCACCAACTGCCAGAAGTTTCTGAAGCACAAGGACGACATGCAGGTGGTCAGGGCAATGCTGACGAAGATGGAGGACGGCAGCCTCAAAGTGTCTTCCGCCATCCCATTGTAAGTACCTGTCCTCCACTCCGTTGTTGTCCAGAGCTGGGGATTCTGGGAAGTATAGTTCGTTCCCAAAGGGAGCTTGTCTCACATGTGAGTAGACTTCGAAAGGTTTGAGTTGGGAGGAGGATAGTAGAGATTTTCTCCAAAATGTTTCCCCCCAGAGCAAAGAAGGATTTGGGGATTATTGTTATTATTATTATTATTATTATTGAGAATTTGGGAGGTGAGCCTCATCTCTCAGGGCACTGACCTCAACTGATAGGTTGCAGCTATCTTTGTCCTGGTCTTGTTTTGCAGGCCCAGTGGTTGCAAGAAAATCGAAATGGTCTTCAAGAAGAGAGAAGATGGAAAACTCTTCCATAAGTGCGGTCAGTATAAAGGAAATGCTGTTGCCCTTTTGGCCATTTCTCCCTCTTGGCTGGAAATTCTGGTTCCTGGTGCTCATAAACTGGGAGGGATGGGACTGCGGGTCTCCCACATCCACAAGGGAACCTGATCCGGGTTTAAGTCCGAACTTCAAAGGTGCAATAGCTAAGATGCTGACCCTTATTTCTCAAGACACAGCCTGCCCTCCTCATTGGTGGCATTGACTTTTGAGGCTTTGATTATTTATGGATTTGAGCAATATGTTCTCTCTAGGAATCTCTAGGTTCTCCAGCTCAATTCAACTTGAAGTTGACCATAGAGTTGCAGTGGAGGACCTTGAGATTCTTAGAGAAAACACTTCTCTAGGCATTCGTAGGTCCTCCAGTAGGGCCTTTCTATGGTCAACGTCTGAGGGATTTTGACCATAGAGTTGCAGTGGAGGACCTTGAGATTCCTAGATGGGTGTTCCCACATTGTTGGGGTGATGATGGGGGCGGCAGCAGCGGTTGGTGGTGAATCCACTTTGGGTTTCAGTCTGAACTGAGGCACCTTTAATCCAGGGTATTTTTTCCCCTCCAGAATTCGGTGAGAAAGTCATAGACGACGCGGTCACTGATTATGAGACGTACGGTGTTATCTCCCTGACTATGAAGAAGGAGGGCAAGGAACCCAAAAAGATGGTGACGCTTTATGGTAATTGTGTGTTTGTGTGAGTGTGGAACCCAAAACACGGGTTTGGTCTGAGGGCACAGGAGGACGTCATCTCAGGGATGCTCAGTCCATCAAGGTCTGGTTGAAAGCGTGGATGATACCCAACACAGGTAGCCTTGGGGTCCATCGTGGCAGATGGGTGGGAGAGAGACGTCTTGAGTCAATCCATGATGCAGAAGGAGGAAGGAAGAAGCCACCTTCAGCCCTGATGATAGGAAAACACACAAGGCAGGGGTTCTGAGTGCGAAAGGCGGTAGATCCATTTTGGGGGAGACTCCAAGGGTCCATGGGTCCTAGCCAGGCTGGCGGAGGAAGGTGTCCCACGGTTTCCCTTGTTGTTGTGAGCCTTCAAACAACTCTGACCTTTCTCCAGTGGCATGACTAGCGTTTGTGTCGCACACCCTGCAAGGTATATCCTCCGTTTGTTGCACACACAAGTTGGCGCTTCCAGAGACATCTTGGCAGTTGCCCATCATTGCACATGGCTGGGCATTAGAACTGGTTTTGCAAGACTCATTTCCAAAAGCTTTGAGCAACTCTACTGCTGACCCTAACCTTTGGCCCCTTTATTAGGAAAATTCATGTGTGTATGTGGGTGCATGCGTGTGTGCGTCCGTGTGTGTGTGTGCGTGTGCACATGCGCAGACAACTCTGCCCTTTAGTGGCTGGAGGTATGGACAGCGAATCAAACTCAGGTCTGTCTCTGATCTTGTTTTTGTGTGTGTTTTGTGTGTGTGCAGCCAGGGATCTTAACATAACACCAGAAATAATGGAGAAGTTCATGGAGAAGGTCAGAGAAGCTGGACTGACGGAGGAACAGACCAAGATTTTCCCCAATGAAAAAGGTAAGTCTTTAGAGAAAGCTGGTCCTGAACATTTATATAATAGGATTCGTTCTCAGTGGGGTATAAGGCCAAAAAATAATTAAAAAAAAAAAGGGGGGGGGGAAGGTAACTTACACCCCTGCAGTGTAGCTTCTAACTCTGCTATAAAAGATACCAGAGACTTAAAAATTAAGAATGATTACAACAGCAAAGAAAGATGCTTTGTACTGATCTAAGCCTCATTCTGCATGATAGAGGAATTGGGAGACACCTGTGGAGTGTCAGGAGGAGCTCTGTGTTGTGTTTTTTATGTGTGCATATGTATGTATGTGTATATATACATACATATATATATATATATATATACTTGGCAGAGGGTTGTTTCGTTGCCTGTAAATCCCGAGCCTTGAGGGAATCCCCATAACATCCTCCCTCTCCTCACCCAAAGCATCCATCTTGAGCTGATCCGCATTCCTAGCCAGAGTTCGAGTCTCCTTCCACGTGCAATGCAAGAGAAAGGGGGGAAATGAGATTTTATTTCTGTATTAATTTATTTCGTGGATTCCAGATGCTGAAATGTTGGTCGGTGGTTGCACCTTGCACCCTGATTTTGACCTGGAGTCCAAAGGTTCCCCTTTTGATGGGAGCCTCTGCTCCGCTGGCGTTTTGGTTTGTGAAAATCCACACTTCTTTGTCTGATGTTGGAAGAAAGGAATGAGTCAGGCAGAAAGCAGCTGATGAAGAAATAAATAGGCAGCAAATACAGTTGGACCTCTACATTTACAACTTTGACTTTGGCAGATTTGATTATTCATGGATTTATTAAATGACCTAGGAATTTTTAGGTGTAACCCCGTGCCAGAAGTTGACCAAAGAGTCACCCTAGAGATTCCTACAGAGAACACTTCTCTAGGCATTTGTAGGTCCTCCAGTGCAATCCTATGGTCACTATCTGCCGGATGATGGCCTTAGAGTTGCTGTGGAGGACCTAGAGTTTCCTAGAAAGGTGTTCATCCATGTAAAAAGTGTTCCCCCCCCCACTTTCACAGGGGTCCTGTGCCCCTAAGCCAGTGGTAGGCAACCTTTCCCCTTTAAGGGCCGAAGGACTTCAGCTCCCAGAAGCCTCAGCCATGTTGGCCAATAGGCCCATGTTGGCCAATAGCTCCTGGGATTCTGGGAGCTGAAGTCCCTTGGCCCTTAAAGGGGAAAGGTTGCCTACCCCTGCCCTAAGCCCAGCAAATGTGGAGGGCCAGCTGTATCTCTGTGACTCCAAGGTCCATGGGTTGGTGAAGCCACTACAAGTTTCAGGAGGAGCTGTCCAAGGTTATGAACGTATTGGAGAGACATAGTCTAGCCCCCTGGACAGCTCCTGGGCTGGATTCATCTCTCTATTGACATGGGACTTATCAGCTGCATTCGGCAGAAATGGAGAGATGCGGGAACATGGAGAGGTCCTAAAGCTTGGACATGGCTTTCCCAACCTGGAATTTGCCTTCTTGAGAGTACTGAGCTTTTGCCAGAGTTTAGAAAAGGGGATTCTGGGAGTCCTAGTCCAACACAGCGGTTTTTCAAAGCCCAGGATTTTGCTCCTGCAGCATCTCACATATAAAGCAAAGAAGTACAGAAATGTCTAGTTCATCTCTTTGCACCTTGGAACAGCCAGTATTTGGGAAATGTGGAATAATTATGCCTCCTTTCCTTTTGTTTTTGCAGTGGCCTGCACAGAGACATCTATTGAGTAGGTGAGTTTTTGGTACCAGGGGTTCAATTTCAGGAAAAGACAATTCGTCAACAAA
>CM034713.1:15563525-15577624 GCA_020142125.1 Phrynosoma platyrhinos | reverse complement strand
TGCTGAAAGCTGGCCAGAGCGTTTCTGCTTTCACCAGGTCTCCTGGGTTATAGTTTCTCCATTTGCAGACCGGCCACATACTGACCAGTAAAGCACATAGATACACTTTAAATAATATTAATAATTAAAATTTATTTATATCCCATCTCTCTGTATACCATAACCGGGGTGGCTTACACAATAAAACATACAGTCCCCTCTCCCAATAGCCCCCCCCCTTTTGATTTATATGTTTATTGGTTATCTTAGCAGTTGGCCAAGGAAGTGGAGGGTCAGTCTAGAGTCTCTCTGGGAAACCACTTCATGGTTTGTCCAGTTTCCGCTGCTGCTTTAGATTGAAGGGTTTCTGGAGAGCAGCTCCCAGTAGCCCTAGCCTATGGTTACTGGTGTTGGTGGTGGATTATGGAAGGTGTAGTCCTAGAGTATCTGAGTGATTCCCACCCTCCGGACAAGGAGTGAGCCCTCTTTCACATCCTCTGCCCCAGAGATTAGAAAGTTACTTTCCTCTCTTTATCGCCATCTCTTTCCAGAGTGTCCCAGATAAGGGGTGGACTATATGACCCCTGGGGATGCTTGCCCTATAATTCAATGGGGTTTTTAAATAAGAGGGGCTGAGGGAATGATCTGCCTTCAAGCCCACCCTAAAAACAGGGGAGAAAAGGAGCTTTGACTTACTCTCCATCTTGTATTTCCCCGGCTGGTCAAGTTGTGGTAGGTCATACGTTTTCTTCTTGCACTTCTTTACCTCTCTGGAAATAAAAGGTTGGGGTCACTAGATATCCCCTCCCCACCAAAAAGGGGTCTTCAAAACACCAGTGTCCAGTCTGGGGAGCCTGCAAAAATGGTGCATGGACAGATCCGCACCCTTGGAGTTCACCACAAAAGTGAGTTCACTTGTAGACAGAACAAAGGGCAACTGTGCATTTATTGCTAGGTTCTGGCCATTGTTATTGGACTTCAACTCCCAGTATATTGACTATGGCTGGCCTGAGGAAACATTGGCTTGCAATCCAGCAACATTTAGATACCTCATCCCTCATTTATCTGCCTAACTATTTCGAAACTCAGCTCATATGCTGGAACCCTAAAACCTACCAATGTTTTAACAAATATCTCCAGTCTACTGAAATGTAGTAGGAACTTCTAGTTTTCCTAGACCCTATGGCTGGTCAAGTATCCCAAGACCAGGCCTTTTCTGGTTGCAAAAACCTCAGTTGCAAAGCTCCCTCCCAAAGAAAATCAGCCGGGCTCCGTCCTTGCAGCAATAGCCAAAATCCTTCTGTGCAAGCCATTTGTTCACAATTGTTAAAATTGTTTCTGATACACTGTTGCTTTTATAAAAAGGAATGCTTCAATTTACTGTATTGTACTCACTTTGGGATCCTTTCCACCAGACGGTCCATAAACCTTTCCAAATGCAATTTCATTTAAACAAAGAAGCAATTTTGCAAGAAAGGGATCCATGGTTGAAAAGGAGAGAGGCATCCAGCCCTCCCTCAATTGCTTCTCTCCTTCTCTGACATCCTCCAGACCAATACTTCCCAAACTTTGGTCCTCCAGATATTTTGGACTTCAGCTCCCAGAAGCCCCAGCCAACAGGGTCAAAAATCAGGAATTATGGGACCTGATGTCCAAAAAATCTAGAAGACCAAAGTTTGACAACCGCTGGTTTAGACTACATTTTGAAAGCCTCGTTATCTCATTTGTATTCACTGCTTTTGGACTTACACAGGAGTGTCAGTACTCCAGCTCAGCTCTTTCTTCTTCCTCACTTCAAAGGTAGGAGCTGGGGCCACATAGTTCATGGGATGCCCTTTATTTGTAACTGCTGAGATGGGATACCATTGCCCAGAAAACTGGAAGAAGAAGAAGAAATGGGAAGAATTTGTCATCAAAACCAACTGATCAGCAGATGATCCAGGAGATACAAGGAGACCCCCAAAACAAGCTTCACTTTTCCCACTTAGAAACCCAAATGCCAAGCCCAAATACTGGAGAATGCTTTGGTTTGGTTGGTGGCCCTTTCTCAGGCTTCAGATATCTATTAATTCACTTCCAAACTAGTTGATTTGTGAATTCACAAATTGTAAAACTCCTCTTCATTTGCAAAATTTGCTTGCTTGACTGAGTAGTGAGTAAATGAATTAATGGATTAATGCAATCCAGTCCGATCCAACCCAATGCCAACCCTCCCTACTACATGTTCCCCAAAAGAGTTTCTGCAAATCAACTGGGAGGAATGCCTGAGTATTAGCCAGCAATTCCCAAGTGATTTCGAGGTAAATAGAAAGAGATGCATTCAGGATGGAAGCTGAGAGGGCTTTAATGCTTCCTCCTCCAGGAGCCAAATGGTAAATTCAGAGCAATGGATCCACTCTCAGTTATTCAAAGAATTCCCCACTTCTAGAAAAAGATATCCAGGGGTAGCCACATTGGCCATATAGCAAAGTATATAGCATTATGCCAAATTGTCTATGATTTTTATAATCATTCAAAATCCACAAAACAGGGGTACATTTACTGGGCTAATGAAAATACACATGATGTGTTTTGCAAGCTTTTGAAATTCCACTTGACTTCTAGCCAATGGAGTTTCAAAAGCTTGCAGCATGTATAGTGTGCATTTTTGTTGTCCCAATAAAGGTATTGTTTTCTGGATTGTGGATGATGCCATTCTCCATATCTGTGCAGGGTTTGAGGGACTTTCCTGGTGCCAAACTGATTCCTCCTCCAGCATCATCCATGCACAAGGCCAATGCTTTTCCATTCCCTTCTACCTTTCCACATTCCCATCACAACGCTGGTTGGATGTTACCTTTTTGAGATCAAATTTGGGTTGTACGGGGATCTCAGCCTCAATGCAAAGGAATCCTAAGCCAGACAACAACAGCAACAATGCAACTTGTCTCAGTGAGACTCCGTTCATCTTGGCCAGAGTCTCCTCTGCAGGTTTTGTATTCCTCTTCAATGAAGCTGCCTTTCAAGGATGCCTTTCTTTATGTTATAACCCTCCTACAAAGAAAGCAATGGTCATCCAAGCATTTCCACCCAAGAGCCAGGAAAAGCTCATTATTTCATGGCGAAGGAAGAACATGAGTGGGTTATTTTGAACAGTTGCGCCTACGCTGAAGTCAGTGTCTAGATTGAAAATCCTAGAACAATCTGCTTTCTCTGGGAATGCTAAAGACCTCTCCTTGATCTGATATCGGCCCTTTTGCAAAGTGCAAGAGAAGTTCATCCTGAGCTCCATTATGGTGGATTATTTGCAAAAAAGTGATGCTGTTATTGGCCAACTAAAATGCAAAAATATACCATGCAAGCTTACAAGGATTCACTGGCTTCTTCATCAGGCAGAGATGCTAAAAGTCAAACAGGAAGAAAAAATATGACTAAGTCCCAGGCCTACATTTGGTCTCCAAATTTTACTTGGTGGCTAAGATGGTATTGAGGGAGCTCAATATGGGAAGTGGGGACAATGGAACTAAAAGACAGGTAATAAAAGTCCAGTTCTATTAGCAACTGAAAAGTTAATTTTGTTGATGGATGTGGTTTGTGTTCAAATGCAGTCAGTGATGGTGTAACCAAAATTTGACAATACTGGTTCACAAACTTTCGTCCTCCATATATTTTGGACTTCAGTTCCCAGAAGCCCCAGCCAATGTGGCCAACAATCTGGAATTGTGAAAGGCAAAACATCTGGAGAACACAATGTTTTGTAATGGCTTCTTGAAATCTATAAAAATCATAGACAATTTGGCATATTTTTTTTTCCCTTGTGATATTCAATTAGATTCTGGGCATGTCTCAAGTTGTCCTTAATTCGTCTGTTTGGTAAAAAGCCTCTTTGATCTCCCTCTATTCATTTAGCCAAGATTTTTTTTAGTCTTTCTGCCATAATAGAGGCAAAAATCTTATAATCACTGTTTAAGAGGGAGATAGGCCTATAATTTTGGGGTTCTAACTCATCTCTCCCTTCTTTAGGGATTAATGTAATATGTGCCTCAAGCCATGTTTTTGGTGTATTATCTTCTTTGATAGCATTTATATTATAGTCTCCAACAATGGGTCTGTAGTTAGTCTATAAAGGTCTTATGATATTCAGCTGGAAAGCCATCTGGCCCTGGTGTTTTCCCTGATTTGACTCTCTCGATTGCAGCGTATATATTTCTCTCTCTTAATTTCAAACAACTTTCCCATTGTTTTGTTTCTCCTACCACTTTTCCCTCTAGCTGCTGTTTCTGTTTCTGAATTTCTACTAATTTCTACTAATAGTGATATTTTTCTACTCATATTTATCATGTCTTTCCTCTAGTTTATCAACGTTCTTTTGGGTTTTTGACATCTCTTCTGAAACTTTATCAACAGAGTGATGCATTACATTCCCTGTAACTCAGTTCTCGGTTAATTCTTAATTTCCACTTTAAAATCATTCATTTATTGTCTCAAGTCATCTATCTGTCTACTTAGATCACTTCATACCTTTTTGATTTCTTCTACATTATATTTGAATTAAATCTATTGTTTTTCCTTTTGAATTACTGATGAATGGAAGGGACAAACTCTCAGCCCCAGAAGGCTAGGAGGTGCCTATTGTGTGGACCCAATATTGAAAAATGTACACACACATACACACACACAACAACAACAACAACACACAGACACACACTGTAGAAAGCCCATTGCAATTGTGCTTGCATTCTTTCGCAGCAGGAAAGGTTTCCATCTAACATGGTGGTATTCATGGCATAAGAAGGCTGGAGATTTGGGGACCCCCTCTTCTTATGCTTTGTGTTCAGAAAAGGAAAAAGGAGAATATGAGGAGGAGGGTGATAGAGATGACAGATAATTGATAGACATTGGAAGAGGTAGAGAGAAAATAAATACAGTGATCCCTTTTGCCGTACATTCCACTCTTGACAGATTCTGTATTCTTCCAACACATATACAAGAGATGCTTCACAGTTGGTATAATCTTTATTGCTATTATTATTCAGATGGGACTACAGAGCCTATCTGGGCTTGTTTTGGAAGAGGAAGATAAGAACATGGAAATGGAGCTGCCATAGCCATCTGCATGCCATATTTGGAGATGTAGATGACCCCATTCTGGAGAGCTTTTGGATTTCCCTGTGGAAAGAGAAAAAAGTGATCCTGTGATCTCTTCCTTGATTTTCAAGAAAGACTAGTAGACACAATGGCCTCACTCCTATTGACATGGGATGGCTTCCTCGAGGGAATCCAAGAGGGAAAGTCTACCATTCTTGCCTTAGGAAAGCACACATTTTCTAGCCTTTCTCTCTTAGAATCACAGGGATAGAGGAGACCCCGAGGGGACCCCAAAGGCCATCCAAACCAACCTG
Source organism: Phrynosoma platyrhinos (assembly GCA_020142125.1). Taxonomy (NCBI): domain Eukaryota; kingdom Metazoa; phylum Chordata; class Lepidosauria; order Squamata; family Phrynosomatidae; genus Phrynosoma; species Phrynosoma platyrhinos. Next base: position 15,572,264 of record CM034713.1, on the reverse strand, counting down.
CAAGGCTTCCCTGAGAGGTAAGTCTCCCCCAACTTCTGCTTAAAAACCTCCCAAGAAAAAGAGTCCCCCCATCCCCCATGCCACTGTCAAAGAGCCTTTATGACAATAGGAAGCTCTTCCTATTCTTTCATTTAAAAACTCTCTAGAAGAGAAATCTCCTCAAGAGCTCAGATGGTTGCAGCCATGTTCGGGAGAAGATAAGAAGAGCCCTTTTGCCTTAGAGTCTGCATTTCTAATCTGGGCACACACACAGCCCAATTTTTTTCCTAACTGTAATAATGTTATATTCCACTGAGTTATGACTTCTCTGTTTTCTCTTAACAGTTGCAAAGAGTTTGCATTCCCACAAGTTGGGACTCTTCTACCCAAAAGGGACATCCATCACCTGAAACAGGTTGCAAAATCAACTCTGGGGTCCTGACTCATCTCCCCATCATATCTCTTTCTGAATTCTTGGATTGGTCCATTTTTACCTATGCTTCCTTCGGTGGGGTTGTGCACATATCTGCGGAGGAAAAAAGATGGCACGGCATCAGACCAAGGTGCAAAACCTGGCTCCATGGATGAGAACCTGGCATGGCTGCCAACTCTTCTTCTAAAAGCAGGCAATGCTCCTCTGCCCATATTCTGAGAAGACTGTCAACCCTGTGAGTATCTTCTGGCTATGCTCCTGTGCCCTTAACAGCCTTATTTAATAATGTTTGCTATATAATAATAATAATGATAATAATATTGTTGGTCCTCCTGGATCTTTCATTGGCATTTTATACCATTGACCAAAGAGCACGGGTGCCCCCCACCAAACTACAAATCCCAGGATTCCATAGTATTAATCCCTGGCAGTTAAGGTGGGATCAAACTGCATTAGTTCTACAGTGTAGATGCAACCCTGTAGGCTTCTCCCCTTCTTCGTCCTCCTCCAAGGAAGCATGTAAAGTAACTTCTCTTACCCACTTCGCGGCGGTAGAAAAGCTGCTTTGGGTTCAAGCCCAGCCTTTTGACAAAGGCCTCAAACTTTTGCTTCACTTCATTGGACACTTCTTTTTTTCTGGCTGAAGAATGACCAAAAAACAAAGGGAGTTGGCTTGGGAAATCTGGGACAAGTTAAGTGGACAAAGGGACATTATTCCCCAATTCTGAAGCCACAGGTGCCTGGTGATGGTCTGCCCCTTATATAAAATGGCAAAATCAAGGTTTCCTTTCTGGAATATATCTATTTTTAAAAAGATTTTCAAACCATGGATGCTTGAACCTGTGGATAAAAAAATAATAATCTGGGGATACGGACTGTAAAATAAATATCCTGGGTGACCGGCCGTGGTTTTCCCCCTCAATTAGAGGACATTTCCAGTTAGAGAACAGAAAAGCCAGTAATGTCTCTACAGGAACGATCTTATCACCATCCAGAAAACGTACCGTACAAATGCAGAAGGTGGACGCCCTTTTTTAGGAAGTGGCCGACGTAGTACGTCTTGTAATCTGTGTCCACTAAAGTCACAGGCCCCTGGCCATCTATTCAGAGAAAGCAAAAACAAATATTTACTCATCAAGTGGCAAGGGAAGGGTTTCATGGAAAGAGAAATCTCTTTGGTTTACCTGGGGCTTGGAAGACACCTGGCCGTACCCTGGTCACAACAATTTTTACCAACTTACAGGTTCCGTCTCTGGAAAGGAAAGAAGAGGATGTCAGAGTAGCAATGGATCCAGGAAAGTGTCTAGTGGACAAATTGTGGCCTGAATGCCCCTTGAAACCCTCTTTGGCTTCGGACGTTGCCACCCTTCCTCCTCTACTTGAGTGGCCATCCTGTCAAAGAGGGGTGCGCAGCCAAAGAGAACGCCAAAATGGCCTCTGCACGGCCGAGAGCAAAAGGTCCACTTGCTCATCCATAGAGAGAGACACTGACCACAACCATGGAGCAAACTTACTGGGGGATTTCTACTTTCATTGCAATGTCTCCATTGCTTAAGGGCTCTATAGTGTAGGCATGGATGCTTATCTCGCCGGGGTCACGTTTTGCCGTCCAAATGGGATACCACTTTCCAGCCAGCTTAAAAGGAAAGAAAATAAAAGGATACAGTTATGAACTGGATGCATTCTTGGGTCTTACTTATTTAGCAGGAAATTTGGTCCCAGAGGCAGAAATCACGTGGGGAAGACAGTAAGGGCTGTTCGACCTGACAGTAAGGGCTGTTCGACAGTGGAACACGCTCCCTCGGAGAGTAGTGGAGTCTTCTTCCTTGGAGGTCTTTAAGCAGCGGCTGGATGGCCATCTGTCAGGGATGCTTTGATTGGGAGTTCCTGCATGGCAGGGGGGTTGGACTGGATGGCCCTTGTGGTCTCTTCCAACTCTATGATTCTATGATTCTATGATTCTAAGAACAGAGAGAGGTTCCTGCAGAAGAGAGGTCAACGTCTTTCAACAACTCTTTACTCAAAACTATCTCTAAGTACATGTGAAATGGAAGACTGAGGAAATAGTATCATAGAATTACAGAGCTAAAACAGAGAAGAGACCTCAAGGGCTGGATGACCCCTGGGGCCTCTTCCAAGTCTGTGATTCTATGTAGGGAGACTTAAGGTCCATCGGATAGCCCTAAGCCATATATGGAACCTGATGGTCAATGTACTTTGAAGGCTCATTCAAAAGTTACCCGTTGCATGTCCACATCTGGCATTACAGGGACCTCAACGGCATCATGAAGTCCATACAAACAACCCAGAAGAAGGCTCAGCAGAGCAGCTTTCATCCTTGAAGCGGTCACCAGCCGGACAATCCTTTTCTGATGGATCGATGGATTTCCGCCTATATATAATCACCGCCACCTCATGCATATTCTGAACCTTTCTCTGAGCCAATCTGCCTCGTTTCCAAGAATAAAGTGGTGCAAAAAGAAATAGTGGTGGGAGGCTAATCAGCTTTTCACTCAAGAAGACTGTGTGCTCAACTTCTTCTTCTCATAAGGTGTGGGATGTGCGTCTGTGTCAGAAGTCGTTCCCCATGAACATGTCCCAACAATGGACTATTGATCAATGGACTGTGATCAATAGCCTCTGGGACTCTTTCGGTAGTCAGAGGACGTTCCTCATGATGACCACCCCAATAAATGTTATAGGAAGATTCCAGCTAAAGATTAGGAAGAACTTCTTTCTTGTAAGAACTGCTCAAGAGTGACTGCCTTGGAGGGTGGTGGACTCTCCTTCTTTGGAGGTCTTTCAGCAGCGGTTGAATGGTCATTTCTTAGGTGTGCTTTCATTGTGTATTTCTACATGGAAGAATGGGGTTGTAGGAGGTGTCCCTTCTGGTCCTATCCAATGCTGAGACTCTATGGCAAAAGCCTTGGGGGCTTGCTGATAAGATGTCTGGTTGGCTACACCATGCCTGGTCAGGATGCTAGATTAGATCAGCCTTTGATATCATCCTACAAGGCTCATTTTTAAAGCCTCCAACCCTAGGAATACCTAGTCCACAGTGAAGTCTACAGACGTCAGTGGGATACATCCAGTATTAATCTCAACTGGAGTAGACTCATTCAATGAATGGGACTGGTCAATCACCTTGCTTGCATTTTCTTAAACTCTTTGTCTCGGCCTCGCTCACTAGCAGGAGGGGCTGGAAATTAGGCAGGAAACCCACAGATCAAGGCATCCCTGAGAGATACCTCTTCCCATCCTCCCTTCCCACGACAGGAGGGCCACCATGAATGTGTCCCACCAATGGACTCTGATCAAAAGCATCTGGGATACTTTGGGTAGACAGAGGACATTCCTCAAAATGCCAGGTAAAGATTAGGAAGAATGTATATTTTTTTTGTAAGGGCTGCTTGAAAATGGACTGTCTTGGAGGGTGGTCGACTCTGACGGTCTTTCAACAGAAGTTGAATGGCCATTTCTCAGGTAGTTGTGTATTCCTGCATGGCAGAATGAGGTTGGAATAGATGGCCCTTGTGGTACTATCCAATGCTAAGACTCTATGACAAAAGACTTGGGGGCTTGCTGGACATGTCTGGTTGGCCTCATCATGCATTGACACGATGCTGGACTAGCTAAGGATAATTTTTCAAAGCCTCCAACCCTAGGCATACCTAGTCCACAGTGAAGTCTACAGAAGTCAATGGGACACATCCAGCACTGGAGCAGATTCATTCAATGAAAGGGACTGGTCAATCGCCCCAGTCCAGTTTTGCTACATGGCTGGAAACATCATGATGCAGCTGCTGGCTATTAAGGTGGGCTTGAAGGGTCAGGCCAGCAGAGGTTATTTAGGAAACATATTCAAGGATAGATAGCTGTGGTGGCCACACAGCAAAATACAACAAAATCCAGACAGAGCCCTACCAAAATGCTTTGGAAGATGTGTGCAAGATGTATTTTCTGCAGTTTGGTTGACCAATGAAGGGTCTGCTCTTTTGTGGATTCAGATGTTATTTAGCTATGCCTATATACCTAAGTAGCCAAAGTAGGATACCTACAAAGTAGGATTTACTTTGTACGATTTGGTTTTATTGTATTTTGTGTTTTAAAAATTGACTAGTTTAATACTTTTTAAGGGGAGGGTGGGTTAGGGAATTGTTGTACTATGGATGTTTTTTAATGTGTAAGCCACTCCGATTGCACTGCAGAGGGGCAGGATAAAAATTAATTTATTATTATTATTATTATTATTATTATTATTATTATTATTATTAAGGATAGCAATGATGGTCTTCAAGAACAATTTAGTGGGTTAAGGATGTACCGGATGGATGATACAGTTTATTTCCTTAAATGCAGTTAGTCCCACTCCTAGCTCAGCTGAGTTAATAGTAGGATAACATCACACAGGATTGGGAAGGTGGGATTGATAAGGCTTTCATGTCATCCTCCAACGCTTCTGACCTTTCCTTCAGATTTGGACACAACAATGCAAGATGCTTGCACCAAAACACACAGTCTAGACTCCACCATTCCCCTCCCCTTTAGTAGGAAAGTTAATTTGGAAAGCCAATCTTAATTCTCCATGTTGCTTCCAGCAAGAAAGGTTTCATTCCTAAGCTTTAGAATTCATGGTTCTTGGGTCAAATTTGAAGAGTGGGAGTTTGATGGTTGTTTCCCCATTTTTTGTGTGTGTCCAGAAAGAGATAGAAAGTGACTTTTCCCTGTCACAAAAGCTGGAAGGTACATAACTGAAAAGTGGATACCTGCAATCCAGCATTCGACAACATGGGGCAGAAGTTCTTCCCAAGGACCCCTATTTGGAAATGCCTATTTGCACATTCCTCTTGCCGGATTCTTCCAATAGACATGCAAGAAAGCCCAGGGGTGTTTCATGAATCTTTTTATTTACTGATATGGGCTTAGAGAGCCCAGGTAGGGAATCTTTGTGGAAGATATTAGTCCCATGGAAGCCACCGTAGTTGACTCCTTGCTCACCTGGAAAGGTGTGCAGACTGATGTTTTGGAGAACTTCCCATTTTTCCTGCAGAAAGACAAAAGGACATCCTGAAAGTGGTCCTTCTGTTTTATTTAGACACGCAAGCCAACCTTGTAGAAGCCCCCCTCAATGTGGCCACCTATGGACCCTTAATGTCCTTCGTTCTAGACTCGTGTGTTCATTGCAGACATGGACCTGAGACGGTACCTGAACCATCTCCTCAGCACAAACACCTCCACCTTCACCCCACAGAAAATGTTCACCATTTTACCTATTTTCCTTCTGGTGGGGTTGTGCACATATCTGTGGAAGGAAAGAGATGGCATAACGTCAGACCGAGGGGTGACATTTAGCTTCCGAGGAGGAGAACATACCTAGCAGAACTCTCCAGAACCCAACATGGCTGCCAACCTTTTTTAAAATTAGCTGGCAATGCTCCTCTGCCCAGGTTCAGATAAAGCTGCCAACTCTTTTTTAATTTGGTAGTGGCTGTGCCCTTAACACGATTCCTTCCTCCTCCTCGTCTTCCCTTTTCCCATCAACTGTTGGCTCCTCTTACTCACCCATTGAGTGCAAACAGAAGAGCTGCTCCTGGTTGAACAACAGAGTTTGGGCAACAGCCAGAAACCTTTGCTTTACTTCAGCTGGAAATGCTTCTTCCTTGGCTGGAGAAGACACAACAGAAGGGCCAGCCTTGGTCATCCCAACATGGTGGGACCAGAGGCAGGGAGAAAGGGAGTCTTCATCCCAGTCATCCCAGTCATGAGACTGGATATTTTTGGAAGGGCAAAGGTATGTCCATCGTATACCCCTTATGTGTCCATCACCACCCAGGAAACATACTGTAGAGATGCATTAAGTTTTCGTCCTCCATTTTGACGTAGTTGATGAAATAAGTGTCATAATCTGCCTCCACTACATACATCTTGGCTTTGCCATCTGCGGAGAGAACAGAAGGTCTGTTATTAACTCACCATTTCACATACACACACACACACACACACACACACAGCCATGCATTGAGATCTTCTGTGGAGGCCCTGTGTCCAGTCCCGCCATCCTCCATGGGACTTCTGGAGGGGAAATGGGAGATGATGGGGCCTTCTCAGTGGTTGCCCCCAGGATCTCTGGAGCTCCCTTCCCAGAAACATTGGACTGCTGCTTTCCTTACGATCCTCTCTTAGTCCGGCGAAGGTGTTTTCATGGAATCCTAGAGTTGGAAGGGACCACAAGGGCCATCCGGTCCAAACCCATTCTGCCATGCTTTCAGCAGGTCTTTGAGGGCTGACAGCTCAAGAGGAAAAGCTCCTTGCACCATTGCACCTTGCTTCCTTTCAGTCGGTTTCCATTCCAAAATAAGCGGGGTTGGGGGAATCCCTCTTCTCTTTACCTCCTGTCTCAAAGATGCCAGGCCCCAAAGTATACAGAACGACTCTTTTCAGCCTGCAGACGCCATCTCTGGAAAGAGAAGGATATGGTCATGAAAGAGGATGCATCCCATCTTGGGGAAGATGGCCATCAATCTGCAAACATCTCCTGGATGGAAAAAAGGTCAGTTGGATCCAAAATCTAAAGAAAACTGATTAATGCGGAGCAGAAGGAAGGATGGGACTGAGGAGTCTTTGTCCTTCTCAGTTGTTGTTGGACTCTAGTGCCCATCAGCCTGGGTAGTGCTAAGGGATGGTGGAATTGAACCTCTGGAAGGCCTGCCACTTATTGGCTCCTTTGAGTTTAACCTTTCCACATCTGTTTAACAGCTGGACAGCTGTGGTGAGACTCAGCTCACAGAATATTGCATCTGCTCTGCAGAAATAATCCAGTTTTGACTCCATTTTAACTGCCTCGGCACATTGCTATGGAATCCTGGGATTTGTAGTTTGCTGTAGCACCAGAGCTCTCTGGAAGAGAAGGCTAAATGTCTCATGAAACCACAATTTCCAGAATCCCATAGCACTGAGCCATAACAGTTCAGGTGGTGTCATACTGGATTACTTCTGCAGTGTGGATACAGCCAGTGAGGGCTACATAAAGCATACTTACCGGGGGATTTCTAATTTGAGAACGATGTCTCCGTTGCTTAAGGGCTGTATGGTGCAAGCATACACTGCTCTCTCAAAAGGCCTTTGTTTCACTGTTAAAACAGGATACCATTTCCCAGCAAGCTTTAAAAAAAAAACAATCAATCATTAATCATTTCTTAAAATCGTTTTTCCCAAGCAGGGGCAAGGGAATGCTCCTCCAGGATCATTATGGCGCCAGCATCTCTCAAGCCCTAGGAACGCTGATGGAGATGCCTTCAGGGAAGGAGACGACTGAGATGGGAGGCAATTCAGACAAAGAAGAAATGGCTGGCCTTGGCTCGGAATGGAAGAGAAGCCAAGGTGCCCTTGCAGATGGAGCGCACCCTCATTTTCCTTCCCCTCAGAGCCTAGAGCAGCCGCATCTTCGGCATCTGGATTTCTTCCTCTCACTTTCTTCATTGGAAAATAGTAAGAGTATGGTTCCCTTGGAGTTGACTGCTGCTGGGGTGTGTGGAAGTTATAGTTGGGGTGTAAAGGGCTAGAGAATAACTCCCTATGTCCTATCCAAAAAGAGACACATGGAAGCCATGCTTAACTCATGTGTTGATTACCAAAAGGATGGCGGCACAAATGGATGGAGAATCTCCCAACCAAGAATGTGGCCCATGCTTGTTGTGCCAACCAGAGCTGGCAACAAAACATGGACAAGATTTTGGAAGTCTTCCCCAACTCTCAATGTCACTCTGGATCAAGTGACCATGTCATTACTGACGGCTAGGATCAAAAAGATAGGACAAGTCCCCTACGGTGGGCATGCTAGGGACCTCTAGGTGGACCTATATACCTCTCTTTATTGAGGAAAATGAGAGTTGGCCAAGACAGCTTGACCTCTCTTGGCTATTTTGGACCAGAACTAGCCCAAAGGAGGTGGCTGTCATATCCCAGGCTCTATACAAATGGTCCACCTCATTTCTTCCTTGGGTTTTCAATGGGGAGGTGGTCTTCTCCAGGCCCCACTTGTCCCAACCCATAACTCTGCAGGACCTGCCACATTCAAACCATGAAAGCATCACCATGAGGAAAGAGGTTGCCTGAGATGAGACCAGCGAAGGTCCACCATCCACCATCCTGGCCTCCTTGGGAGAACCTTCAGCCAATACCTTTTTCCAGTTGAAATTTGGCTGTATGGGGATGTCAAGCGAAGCACAAAGCAAACTTAGAGAGGACAGCACAACACTCAACAGCACAGCATTCATTCTTGAAAGCTTGTTTGGTCTTCCAGATTGAGAAGAAGGTTTTTGCAATGG
>CM034713.1:15497756-15512706 GCA_020142125.1 Phrynosoma platyrhinos | reverse complement strand
TTTATAGCTTTGAATTCTACCACTATGGAAAGCACAGAAACAACAGTGTTCATTATTATCTGTGGTCTGTGCTATTTGTGCTAAGTCAACATATCTCCATGGACATGGAGGTCAGACTGTAGTTTTTGCCTCGGTCAGTGACCAGTAAAAAGGGGAACAAAAATAGGATAGATAAAATGCAAAGTAAACAGCATGTTCTGCCCAGTGAATGGGCTCCTCTGCACAGAAAATAATTTTTCTGCGTAGAAATGGGCTTTAAATATATCTGCTGTTTTCTGTGCAAATCAACCAACTGTGAATTTTGTATCAAATGACGACGACATTTCCTGCACAGAAAATGATATTTCTGCTATTGCTGGGCATGCATTATTTTATTTTATTTTTTTAAAAAATGAAAATGTTTTATTCCGAGTTGGAACTGTGCCCCATCCCTTCTGCAAAAAGAAAAGAAAACAAAGCAAACCGAACAATGGGATACTTGCAGGTAATCGAGGGAGAGGCTGGCGCTGGTTTTGTTCATGGGGTGGTTGGTCAAGGTGATGCCTGGAGCAGAAGAGGAGAAGATGTCTGCTTTGTCCTTTAGGTAGGGCAAGCTTCACTAAGAAACTGTAGTAGTCCACCTTTATCTGTGGTTTCATTTTCTATGGCTTCAGGTACCCATGTCAGCCATGGACAGAAAATAATACATAGTTTCCCCCCCCCCTTGTTATCCATGGTTTCACTCTCCATGGCTTTTGGTGGCTCAAAAATAGAAAGATTGTGAAATACCAGCATTAGAAGAATGGTCATTAGATATGGCAGAATTAGATAAATTGACGTGTCTCATGAGAACTGAAACTTTGGTGAAATATGTAAAGGAATGGGAACAGATGTGATCAATGGGATATATTGATATAAAAGTGGATATGTAGGATTACTGAATAAATATATGTGAATACACACACACACACATCCCTCCACATTTGCTGGGGTTAGGGGCACAGGACCCCCATGAATGTGGAAAAAACACAAATAACCAAAACACTATGTTTTTCACCTGAGAGGACCCCTCTCTAGGAATCTCTAGGTCCTCCAGGAGAACTCTATGGTCAACATAGAGGTTGGCTGGCTTACCATAGGCAGCGGGGTTCCCTCTGCTCTTAGGCAGGTTGGCACGAAGGATGGCGTTGTTGAGGGTGTTAAGGTAAGTTGGCATACTGTGGTAGCCCTTGTTGTTGTAGTACACCTAAGGAGAGAGAAGGGGATGAAACACCATATACTGTACAACAACCCTGCGAGGCAGGTTAGGTTAAGTTAGGGTTAGAAGATCAATATGTGTGTGCCTTCAAGATGCCTGTTGAAATTCATAGAGATTTCCTAGCCTGCAGACTCACAACCAAGTGTCAACACAACTAGAGCCTTCCTACCTGGGCGGTTCTCCGGACGGCGATTTTCCGAACCATAGGGGGAGCTTTGACCCCAAAGGATGCTGGGATGGCTTTCTGGATATTGCCGAAGGTCACCGCTCCGTACCTGTCAGTGAAAAGTGGGCAGAATGGGAACACTGGGGTCACACACATTTTTGCAAAAGTTTGCAAATTTGCAAATCTGGGGAGCAGGGTGATGCTCCCCATTCTCCTCAAGTTAGGCAGCCTTCCCCCCCTCCGCACTCCACTTCCTAAGAGTGAGCAATTTTGGGGGACTAAGGGGATACACGAGTCCCCTAAGAGACATTGGGGGCTGCATGTCCCACATATCCCCCACTGCAAAACAACAACAAAGAATGGACCTCAAGTGCCCCCCAAAATACAATCACTACTGGTTTACCTCTGGTTTTAACAAAGACCTTTTTTGGGCTTAAAATAGCCCAGTATGGCTCCAAAAATGATCCTGTAGCAGAATTAATGGGATTGGAGACCTCGGAGTAAGGAAGCCAGTTGCTTTATTGAAGAAGTAACGCCAGTGGGCCCAGCAGGAAATAACTTTCCAAAGTTGCCGAGCCCCGACCCAAGCTACTGAGGATCTTTTATACAAAGAGCAGTCCTTGGCTACTTCAATCCCATGTTTCTCTTTTCACCTCTAGGGATTGCTAAGGACCACATAAATGGCCACATGGGGCCCACAGGCCACACCTTGCACCATTGCATACCTGTGCAGCCGAAAGCGATCCGACGTGTAGAGCAAGTACTCAGAGACATTGCGACCCGTGATGTCCACTAAAATGTCTCCAGTGACCACCTTCATCTGGGGCGGGTGGCCACCGACCCCACTGGGGCAGGAGAACCCAGTGCCCTGCATGGAACAGGTGCACTTGATGGGTTCGTGGACGATGCTGGGCAAGGAAGGGGCAGAGGTGACCGTCCCTGGAAGGATAAGAGCAAACCAGAAGGATTTACAGCCCATGGAGTCCACCCCATGCGGCATCACATTTATTTAATTTATAGCCCACTTTTCTCCCAACACAAGACCCAAGATGGCTAACCAAAAAGGATAAAACAAAACAGGGCTTCAAGTCTAATGATAAAAATAATGGTATGAAGAGAGATCTTGTAGCACCTTTGAGACTCACTGATAGAAAGAAATTGGCAGCATGAGCTTTCCTAGACTCAAGTCTACTTCTAAATGCACCAAATGCATCTGAGGAAGTAGTCTTAAGTCTAGGTAAACTCATGCTTCCAACGTCTTTCTTTCAGTGAGTCTCAAGGGTACTGCAAGATCTCTCTATGTACTGATTGACTCTATGGTCAACGTCTGGCAGAAGGTGACCATAGAATCATGCTGAAGAAGTGTTTTCTCTAGGAACTTCTAGGTTCTCCAGCGCAACTCTATGGTCAACGTCCAGCAGAATTTCCCCAGAGGACCCAGAGAGAACATATTAATCAAAACTGCAAATAATCCAACCAGCAAAAGTCAAATCCCTAAATGTGGAGGGCCAAGTGTATATCGCATTTGCAACGATATCACCGTTGTGCCCAAACAACTTCTAGGCTGGATGTCAACTGGGCTGTTTCCCTGCTTTTACTACCTTTGATGGCGGAGGGGTACGGAGTGGAGTTCCAGGCCCGGAGCAAGTCCTCGTCCAAGGAGAAGGGGTAGTCGGAGGGGGCCGGGGATGGAGGCGGTGGGACAAAGTTGGAGAGCGGAAGGCCCTGGGTGAAGGAGTCCACGCACATGGCGTCAAAGTACTTGGCCGCCAGCATCTTGGACTCGTTGCTGTTGAGGTTCAGGGACTGGACCAGTTGGTCCAAGGTGCTGTTGAAGGCCGTCTTTAGCACACAGGTAGCTCCCACTCCGGAGGGCAGGTGGAAGGTCCCTACCAGCTGCTGGGGGCTGGCGTCTGGCGACAGCTTAATCCTGTTAACATTTTGGAAAGAGCGTTGTTGTTGTTGTTGCTTTACAAGAAAGAAGAATATTAGTATAAGATGGTCATCGCCCGTTTTGCTCTGGTACTCAATAGCTACCTGTTGTTGTGTGCCTTTGAGTAGTTTCCGACTTATGGCCACCCTATGGTGAATCTATAATGGGGTTTTCTTGGCAAGACTTGTTCAGAGGTGGTTTGCCACTGCCATCCACTGAGGTTGAGAGAGTGTGACTCACCCAAGGTCACCCAGTGGGTCTGGAAGCACCATTGAGCCACATGCAGGCACCCTCCGGATACTTTGGACTATAATTCCTATTGGCCACGGTGGATGGATAGATTGGTTTTGCAGGCAAATACAATGACTGCACTTTTTCACCCTTTCAAACTTTTGCAAAAAAATTTTTACTTTTTATTTTTGCAAAACCCAAGTGTTTTTGCAAAAAATAGGACAGAAAATATTTTGTGCAAAATATGTTGGGATTTGCGGAAGGCTATTTTTTTTCTGGCGGGGGGAGAAACTATGTTCAATGGGAAAACCTGACAGTAAGTTTACATCCCTACGTTCAGAACATTTCTTCCCATAAGGAAGAATTTGCAACAGGAAAATTTTTCCTTCCTATGCCTGCAGCCCTTAGATGTCATCAAAGTTTGGGATGGTGAAGAAATGAATGAGAAGTTCTCCTTACCGGTATTCGTGACGTTCCTCGTTGGCATAAGGGATGAAGTTGCCCTTGGGTTGTGTGTAGTTGTGGTACTGCGAGGGTGAGAGGATGAGGGGTGGCAGGTCTCCTGTGGAAGAAGGCAGGGAGGGGGGACACAACGTCGGTCACAACACCTTTGACCCTCTAGGACAGGGGTGGACATCTAGACAGCGGAAGGGGCTATCCTTCTACCTTGTGCCTTCCTGGTGATTTGCACTGGTGTATTTTGGCATTCCCAAAACAACACAACATCACTTCCAACCACCATTATGGCCAATTTTCAAGCATTTCGCCCCTTTGTTCTGTGTTTTTGGGAAGGTTTAGTGGGCTTCGGAAAGTTAAGGGAAGCAAACCATTGCAGTTTGGACACCTTTCCTTGACTCTTTTTCTTCCTCTAGGATGGCAGCTCTTGACCCCTGACTTTCCAGACGTGAATGTTAATGCAAAGATCCCAAGGCCAACATGGCCTTGGAAGCAGGCATGCAACCCAATGGGTGCTGAAACTGGGCTCCACCAGTTCAATTCCCAGAAACCCCAGCCTGCATAACTGGGGGGGGGGGGAGGAATTCTGGGAAAGAAGTCCAACACCATTCAGAGGGCCAAAGCTTTTGAGATCCTTAGTTCTAGAGTGCCAAATGGACATTTGCTCTGGGATGAGCCCAGTGGGACAGACATACCGATCTCCGGCACGGAGAGGGCGACCGTCATGGCCACGCAGACGAAGAAGGCAGGCAGGAGGATCTGGGAGAAGAGGGCCTTGGTGTTGCGTTTGGCGCAGTGGAACCGCTTGACGATCAGCCCATGGAACTGGCGAAGTTTGAGCCAGGAGCCCTCCAACTTGAAGCTCCCTTGACCCACCAGCGTCTGCTCCTCTTCCAAGTCGGCCTCTTGGTCTGCAGAAGGAGAAGAGCAAAGAAAGAGGCATGGCAGAGAGACAGATGGCGGAGGCCAGTTTCAGCTCCAGTTGGGTTGAGCGTCTCCTTCCAAGGCCATGTTGGTCTAAGGAGAGGAGCTTGGAAACTCAAAAGCAAATGGAATGGTTAATGTCCAAGCATTAAGAGCAATGACATAAGAGTGGCCTCCTGGCCTCCAGTGAAAGACAGACGGGAAGTTAAAACCATCAATACATAACTAGTGCAATTCGATTAGTTGGCTCATGAATATGTTTACACTTTAGGAAACAACTTTAATAAGACTACAAATGCCTATGTTTATGCCTTCAAGCTACCTGTTGACCTGATGGATTTTACAAGGTTTTCTTAGGCAAGGAATCCTCAAAGGTGGTTTTGCCAATTTAATCAGATTGACCATTTAATGCTTTTTAAACACTTATTGTTTTAGTTATTTCATTATAACTTATATTGTAAACTACTTTGGATCCCGTTTTGGGAGAAAAAGTAGGATATAACTCAAATAAATACAAGTCGTCCACTCCTAACACATCCAACAAGGAGGGACAAGGGAGCTTAAGTCCAACCACATCTAAAGCACTTTATGAAACCATGTCCCTTTAATGAAAGCTAGAAGCGCCTTTTAATGCCACTTCCTTTCAAGGGCTGTCAAGGACAGCTGCATGGACAGAAGGGAGCAAGATATCTTCATATAGTATAGAACAGCAATTTTCCCTGTAGCATCACAGCAACAAAGCAAAGATTGATAAGGGTTTAGAGGCGTCCAACATGTACCTCCTGCTCCCAACCTATGACTTTTAATTACACCTGCAAATCAGTCAGGTCAACTAAATTTTCTCCAACCCAGGAACCTTCCCAATTAAACCTTAGCAATTATAAAGATTTTTACCATGAGGTCAAGACAGCAAAAGATACAGCCCTCAGTCCTTCTGGTTAGTTCCAACTAGACCCACTGAATCAACTGTTCAATGGTGAGCCAACACTTGCACAAATCCTACTTTATCTGCAAGTACCAATAGGGCTGGGGCTATATTGTTTTCTGGTTTCAATATTTGTCCCACACATACCTATCCATCTACTCCCCCCCCCCAATGCTACATCTCCCACCCCACCCTGCCCCCCTCCCAGGGAACACGCAAGGTCTCTCACGTGTTACCAACCTTGCAGACTGACGTTATCAGGGTCTTGCGGGTTATCAAACAACGGAGAGTAATCCCCATAGAACTCCGAATAAGCCCCACCTTCATCGCCTCGAACGGAGCCGGCCGAAGACGAGGAGCGCAGAGACGTCTGAGACTGGCCAAGTTGGGAACAGGTCACCAGGTTGCCCCGATCCGCCTCAGGTTTCTCAAGCGTTTCCGAGCCCAGAAGGGGCTCACCATTGGCTTCGGGTTTGGGGCCCAGCTGAGGGTCAGGGAGAGGCAGGGCATCCTTTTTGGACTCTTTCACATCTGCAAGGGGCAGAGGGACAAAAAGAGGAGGGTATGACACCTGATGAAGGCATCAATGGGAGCCCATGGGGTCCATGGGAAAAGCCACTGAAGTCCATGGGAAGGCAGAGAGGAAACCACAGAGGTCCATGGGAAAGCTACAGAGGTCTATAGGAAAATCAGAGGGATGCATGGTTAAAACCATAGGTCTTCCACAGGAAAGGCATGGAAGATCACATGAAAACCAGAAAAGTCCATAGGAAGACTACAGGAGACCATTTGGGTGGTGGAGAAAGCAGCTTCTTTCTTACCCACATCACTGTTCTCAAGTGACTGGTCTTCCTCTGAGACCTTGAGGAAGACCTCTTCCAGGGTGGTGTCCATCAGGCCAAAGCTGGTCAGGTCCAGGTCATCCAGGCTGTGCTCCAGATGCTATCAAACAGGGAGAAAGAGGAAAGTGTGGGGAGAGCCATTCAGTTGCTTCTAGCAAACCCTACATGACCTCCAGCCAGTTGGGTCAGGAGGGAACTCCCAAAGTTATAATCCTCCATTGCCAAGCTCCGAATTGTTGCATGCTGGTCCAAGGGAAGCCTACCTGGAAGAGCCTTTCGAAACAGCCCTTCTTGACCGCTTCACTGGGAAGGATGTAGGAGAGCTCGGTGTTGGTATTGGATATAAGGAGACACGAAGCCACGTATTTCTTGATGAACTGAGTGACTCGCACTTCGGAACAGGGGCTGACAGAGGAGTGGCCTTGGGGGCTGTGGGTCTGTCCGGAGTCTAAAGGAAAGAGAGGAACAGGGAAAAGAGAGAAAGAAAGCCACAAAAAGAGAGAGAGGTTACTGAAACGAGCCTTCATCATGTAACTTAAGCTCTGCTTTGAACACACAGAGAAAATCAGAGCTTGGGAAACAAACACATTATTGCCTCCAGCTTATATGGCGATCTGGACAGCCCAGGAGTGGTCACACACTGACCCATGTTTGTCCGGGAGTCTGACTGCTTCTTGACCACGGTCAGCTTGTACCCATCCCCGTAGGTGCCCTTCAGAAAAAGTGGGGAGCCGCAGCATTTCAGCTTCCCATGGGAGATGATGGCAATGCGGTCGCCCAGAAGGTCAGCCTCGTCCATGTGGTGGGTCGAGAGAAGGATGGTCCTTCCTGTTGGTGGGGAGGAAGCAGGATGAATCCAAAGAAAAGGTGTGGAGGTGAACACCTTGGATACAACACCCTTTCAAGTTTGGACTACAACCCAAAGCAAATTCACCAACTTTGCTGTCATGGGGGGTGGGGTACTAGTTGCTACTAGATGAAGGAAATGAGGAAAGGAGCCAATGATCCTTGTTTAAGGAATGGATTATCTATCTAATATATACCCTACCATTCCTTAATATGGGACCTGGTAGAGTAGGTCATGATCTATGCTCTCTCTTACCTTGCTTATATTTGAGAATGATGTCCCAAATAGCCCTCCGTGCGTAGGGGTCCACACCAGCAGTGGGCTCGTCCAAGATGACTGCCCGGGATCCCCCCACGAAGGCGATGGCCACCGACAGCTTCCTCTTCATCCCTCCAGACAGGGTCTGCACCAAAGAGTGGCACTTGTGGGTCAGCTCCAGGTCTTCAATCATCCTGGAGGGGCAGAACCAGGGGGTCAGGGAAGGGGGAGAGGTGTTTCTGTATTTGGAAATGACCAGGACCTGAGCCCCCAGAAGTTTTTTGGGGGGAGCTAAACACAGACTCACCAAGTCCCCAACCCTCTCCCAAATCCTAAGTTGTAAGGATCAAGGAGAAGGCAGTGTAGATATCTGGGGAAGCTTAGACAACCAAATTTGGGGCCATGAGATGTGGCCCCAGGTCCTCCCCTACCCCAAACTCAGGGGAAGGTGGAGAGAGGGGGTGGTGAACCTACTTGTCCATCTCCTTGCGGATCTCCTCTTCGGCCATGCCCTTTAACTGCGAGTAGAACCACAAGTGCTCCTCCACCGTCAGCTTGTCAAAAAGGACGTTGTGTTGAGGGCACATGCCCAGGTTCTTCCGGATCTCGTCCATCTCTGTCCGGATGTCGTAGCCATAAATGGTGGCAGAGCCAGAGGTTGGAGGGAAGAGTCCGGTCAAGATGGACCTGTGTGGGGAAAAATGAAGGGAGGGAAGGACGGTGAGCCTGAAAAAAGTTTAATAGACTTCCTGCCCACTGAGAAATGAGGAATATTTCAAAATTCTGTTGCTTTTAAGATGGACGCTCCCTCTGCCATCTTGTGTTCAGTGTTCCTGGTGATGCACCTCTGGCATCTCACTAGGCATCATGATTGTATGGGAGGACTCCGCCATAAGTTTGAACTTCCAGAAGTGGAGGATGGAGAAAAGATGGCAGCTGTCCACTCACCCAGGACCCTTAAGGTGGGTCGGAGGCATCAGATTTTGCACTCCTAGATGGAGACAGATCTCCTCCAAAGACCCTTCCTGCAAGGATTGGATCACCCAAGAAGAGGACCATGGATGAAATCACTCACATGGTGGTGGTCTTGCCGGCTCCGTTGTGGCCCAAGAAGGAGACCACTTGGTTCTCGTAGAGGTTGAGACAGAGTTTGTTCAGAGCCATCTTCTTGTCCGTCTTGTAGATCTTGGTCAGTTTGTCCACGCAAACTACCAGTGGGAGATGGGTGGGCTCTTCCTCAATGCCCCGGGTCTCCTCTGAAGGAAAGTAACAAAAACCACAGTGCCCACAGTATGCATATAAATCTCAGCTTATATTGTTTTCATTTTCATGAAAATTTCAAAAGTTTTCTCCACTGAGCCAAAAGAGTATCATTTGTTGAGTATTTCTACTGAATTTTTTGTCCAATTTGGGGCCTATTTCCTGAAAATTGTTTGCACAATAAACATTTTCATGTGTACCAAGGTTTTTGCAGAGAAAATGGAGCTGTTCCACATAATATGATATTTTTGTGCCAATTTTCATGCATACACACACACACACACACACACACACACACACACACAGAGGCTAGGGCCACATGCAGCTCATGGGACACACAATTCCTAGCCAGCCAGCCTCACCTAGCCTCCGGTTCTCCATGGCACATGCTTGGTCTTCCTCCATGACGCTCAGGCGCGTGGATCTTGACCAGGGCCACGTCCACTCCCACGTCTCGATGCGCCCATTTCCCAGCCAGTAGGATTTCTGCAGTGGGAAGTACCAGGGCCGGGGAAGGCCGTACATGCCTGGTGGGAGGGAGCAGAGCATCAGCATGAAACCCACAAGCATACTGACCAATGGTTCCCAAACTCTGTTCTGCCAGCTCCCTTGGTCATTAGCCAAGCTGTCTAAGGCTTCTGGGAATTGATGTCCAAAGCACCTGGAGGAACAGAGTTTGGGAACCACTGCTGTAGATCAATACATACAAGGCATATATATATATATATATATATATATATATATATATATATATATATAATCACCTCAAGTTTCACAAGAAAAAGGCCTCAAATACAGGATATGGGGATTTCAGTTCTCACCAGACTTTAGGACCCTCAAACTCCAGGTGTCCCCTTCAAGACAGGACATCTGGGAAGTCAATCTCCCTTTCTTTGAAGCCAGCATGAGTATACTTTGGGTGCCAATAAAACAAGGCAACGCACCCCACAGTTGACTGTAGCTAACGGCATCAGGATACAGGCAGACCGGTCCCATGCCCTGGGCATGCAGAGTCCAGTTTTAGGATTCTGGGGAAAAACGCCAAAACCTCTCTCCAGACATACCTGGGTGCACAGCCTCAATGTACCAGGTCAGGACCCCGTAGACCACAGCGTCAATGATGAGCATCATCATGGAGAGGAGGAGGTTGAAGTCGTCCCCTTCCACAGGCGACTGGCTGAAGGTGTGCCACTGGATGCCCACGCCGGCCACCTCATAGAGGGCAAAGTACTTAGAGCCCAGCCCAAAGGCCGTGGTGGACATCAGGGACTAGGAGGGAAGACACCAGAGTCAACATGATGCCATCTAGAGATCCAGAAAGCCTGAGGTCCCATAGCCTGGAATGAGTGGTACCTAGGGTTATCAGCTGTCCTTTGTTATCCCTAGACTGAGGGCTTATAGGACTGGCCGGTGTCCCTTATTTGAGGGATGGAAAGCATTTCCTTTTATATCAGCTGAACACAATGCAAAACATCCAGTATTTTGGGGTTGTGGGGATTCTGAGAAACAATGATGCCAAACTGCAGGAGTAAGTGAGTGTCTCTTAAAATCACTGCCAATGCAAATAATTATTCAAGATTCAAGACTGCTGATGCATACCAAAGAAAAGAAACCAAGTACAGGTTTTCATAAAGACAGAAAATTAATGGTCAACTTTGCATGTCATGAAGTTTGGCTGACCTTTGGTATTTTGCAATTGGTATTTTTGCAAACCTGACAATCCTACTGGTACATCTTGCGTTAACACAAGAATCATATTTTCGTTTCTCCTAGTGACTTGTGAGTAAACATCATTGTCATGGACACCAGATCTATCACCAAATGCTCCATTTTGAGATCAAGGTTGGCAAGGGAAAGAAAGAGGCAGACGACCCAGGTGCATGGGAATGTGGATTTGAACCCAAGACTGGAAGAAAACCCAAAGAGGCCAAGGTTCGTAAACTCACCGCAATGCATTTCTCAAAGGCGGTGATCTTATCATGGGCCACCTCTTCTCGGATGGCGACGTACATGTAAGGGACATAGCTGAGGAAGTAGATGATGCCGCCACACGCCGAGGCCAGCTTGGCTTTGGAGTAGAGCACAGAGATGAGGAAACTGCAAGGCACAAAGAGAGAGAAATCCAAGTCACACTGGCTGGGTAGATCAATGGGGATATGGGCTTGGAGGCCACACGTGAACCAGTGCCCAAATGTAGAGCTGTCTGTCCATCCCAGAATGCTGGAAATTTTGCATTAAAATTTCTGATGCAACAAATGGAGCTCCCAGACAGTGTGCAAGGGTAGGCCCACATAGAGAATACTGCAGTAGTCAAGATGCAACTACTTGAGTAAAGTGTGACAGCAGTTTCCACATCCTCCGTGGTGTCCATATGGTCTCTTGTGCCCCATCCTTTCCTACACTCACCAGAACATGATGGTGGCCACAGCATAGACGGCCAGGAAGAGCCAGATGATGAAGACGTCGCTGTGCATCAACACCTTCCCGTACTTGAGGATGGCAGTCAGAGCGGTGACCGAGATGGACAGCTGGACAAAACCCGTGATGAACCAGGCCACCCAGTGGACGGCGTTGTTCAAGCCCATCATCTTCATCACCTGTGAGGGAGAGACATGGGCAACCGCTTTAAAATTTAGACTAGAACCCAGAGCAGACTCAACTCCTCATCCGCTGTGGCATGGAAGCCAACATCCACCATTTCTTATCTTGGAGTTTCATGAGGAACACTCCTTCCACTCTGAGGCTTCTTTTTAAAGGTTATGCTGAATTGTTGTTCATAATCTATGCCTAATAAGAGATGATGGTGGTGATGATGATGATTGATGATGATGATGATGGATTCCTTCTCTATGGTCTCAATCATCCATGGCTTGAATATATATATATTCCAAAAAGCAAACATTGATTTTGCATAAGGGTCAGCATTTTACTACACCATTGTATTTAAAGAGACTTCCACAAATGTTGGTATCCACAGGAGGTCCTGGAACCAAACTGCAGCAGATACCAAGGGCCCATTGCAATAATAATAATAATAGTAATGCTCTTAGCCTTCCTCCAGAAGAATGAACTTTTTTAAACTGTAAGAACTGTTCAACCAAGGAACAGCTTGCCTTGGAGGGTGGTGGACTCCCCTTCTTTGGAAACCTTTAAGCAGAGGTTGGATGGGCATCTCTCACGCATGCTTTAGCTCTGAATTCCTGCATGGCCCTTGAGTCCCCTTCCAACATTTAAGATCCTACAAGTCTATGAATGGAGCACCAAGTGCGGTTTTTGCCACCTTACATTCTGGGTCAAAAAGAAGCTAGATTTAAAAGCAGAAGCGTTTAAGTTGACAGCTCAGCAATACTGGGGAGAAAATGCAACCTAAACCCCCAAATCTAGGCCATCAGACAGCCCATTTGTTCTATCGACCCACCTGCATCCCCAACCGCCTCATCGCTCCTCAATCTCACCCAATTCTGTCTCCCAGCGGCTGAGGTCAGCAGACAGCTAAATGGAGAAAAGGCGTTGCTGGCATCCAGCTGAGCTGGCATTCAGCAGAAAAATCAGGACATTCTTTGCAAAATAATAATAATAATGCACAGGAGACAGTTTTCACTACTGGCTGCAGATGCTCTGGAGGCTCTGTTTAAATTGTTCTTTAAAGCATCAAAGGTGAACTTTTGTTCTCCTTGTTTGTTTTGCTCCAGTTCTGTCTCAGTTTTGCTCTGTGAAAGGAGGAACGTTTCGAGAGATTGGGGTCTCTTGGGATCAAAAACAAGGCAGATCTTTGCAAGAGGGCTCACTGTTTGGCTCCTAATGAATGGAGCAGAACTTGCAAAAGTTCCTTTTTCTGGACAATAGCTGGTATTCCTCAACTGATAAGGAGAGCAGCAGGCACAGTTGCAAAGATGGATCTGCCCCAAGTAAGGAGACCCATTCATTGCACTCTTGAGATGATGACCCACTTTGCAATCCACCCCCATCCCCCAAATGCAGGAGATTTCCACCATTTGCAGTCACTGGGATTTGGAGTAAGTGGAGGATTTTAGGAGTGAGGGTCTCAGCAGATTTTCCCAAGCTTTGGACAGGACTTACAACCAGAAATTCAATGTTGGGTAGGGGGCCGGTGGTCAGGGGGACCCTCTTTTGTCCTATCATCCAAGTCTCCTAAAAGATGGACACTGATCCTATCCTTTGGTCGCTGGACCAATACCTATCATCCTACATAAAGTCAAATAGAGGCTGGACAGTTGAGGCCATTTTTCCAAATATTCCTGTGAAAACAAGCCCTGGGAGGAATAGAATAGCTATGCTGGCTCTGGCCCAAATTCCATTTCACCCAAAGCTCAGAAAAGTTACTTTTCGGAGGAGGAGGAGGCAGGCAACAGCTCTCATGTTCTGCAGCCACTCAATAAAGTAATGTTCCCAAGCTCTTATCTAGGAACTCCATGAAGGCAACACAGGTGGCTGTCCCATCCATTGATACTCAAAGCTTCCCATCCATTGGTATGCCAATTGAATACCCATCAACTGGTATGCAAAACTTTCCATTCATTGGCATTCAAAGACATACTTCTTTGTGACACAGAACAATGGAGTTGGCAGAGACCCCAAGGGCCATGCAATCCAACCCCCTTCTGCCATGCAGGAAGACACAATCCAAGCACTCCTGAAAGATGGCCATCCAACCTCTGCCTAAAATACTCCAAAGACGGAGACTCCACCGAGTGTTGGGACATGGAGCATGGAAGATGGGGCAAAGGAACATGGAGGTTGCATTGAGCCGCCATGGCTATCGTTGCTATGAGCGGAGATCCTACCTCTTTCAAGCGGTGCTCCTTCTCAGCCACGATGTGCTGGATCATCATGGCCACAGAGTAGACCCAGGAGATGACCATACAGAGGGGCATCATATGCTCTATGACAAACAGGAAGCTATGGGGAGGAAGAGGCGGGACATCACCTACAGTCCTCACAAGGGTCCTCAGACAGAGAGCCAATTGGCCAAACCAACCCAGCGAACTCAGCTAGGAAGCAAAAACTTGCAACTGTATCCCAGAGCTTGAAAACAATCCATTAAAATGTCAGAAGCTACTCCTAATTCATTAAAGCTTTCCTTGCGGATGTGTTTATTCATTCCATCAACCGTGAACAATTGACGTTTTTCATTACTTCAGTTAGTTACTGCCCACTTCTGGTCTTCATGTTTCTTTTAAAAGCAATGGAAGGTGTCAACAAATTAATTAACAAATTAGTCTGATGACTAGTTGTTAATTTATTTCTATTTTATAATCCCATCTTTTCTCCCAGAGACAGCTTTTTATATCCTCTCTTTCAATGGTATAATGTCAACCCATTAATTTTCTTTGACCGTTTTATAAAGTTTATGCTCTCATGCCAACAATAATGTTTCCAAGATCATACCTGCAAGGCTACACTTAACCTTCAACCTAGCATGCATCTACACTGGAGAAATAATGCAGTTTTGGCACCACTTTAACTGCCATGGCTCCATCCTACAGAACCAAAGGATTTGTAGTTTTGTGAGGCACTTTGGCAGAGAAGGATTGTAAAACTAAAAGTCCCAGGATTCCATAGGATGGAGCTATGGCACTTAAAAGTGGTGCCAAACTGCATTATTTCTACTGTGTAGATGCATTTCTAGAGTTTGGAGAATTAGGAATTAGGGAAGAGGATTTCCATGGAATATGAAGTGGTTCCAAAAGTACTCACTCATCGCGGGTGTAACACGGATACGGAAACATCTGCACATAGTTCCCGGGTTCAACAACATCATGACCCACGAAGGTATTGATGATCGCTCTTTCCATCATATCTTTTGAGGGACAGAGAAAGAAAACAAAACCCTGACAAAGATCTGACATC
>CM034713.1:15476950-15497746 GCA_020142125.1 Phrynosoma platyrhinos | reverse complement strand
CCCATGACATCCATCCAGAGAACTCTTAAAGTCCATAGTTTTGCACGGATCAAGTTTAACGTTCTTTCACCTTCCATGGAGGAAGGAAGGTTTATGGGAATTCTATATCATAAAAGACTTTTTCCTCTATGGCTTATGACTCCGGCTCGTCCTATAAGCCTTCTGACTCAGAGATCTTAGCAAGCTGTTGCTCAGCCCTATGCTGCATTTGTTCTTTGAAGCTATGATCTAAATGCTTGATGCAAGCATACAAACACATCTGAAATTCTGTGCATCTCTTTTTTGATCTCTCTCTTTTGCACTGCAGTTAGTTGTGCTGCAGAAGAAGCAAGCTGTCTTTCACCTAAAACATAAAACACAATGTGATGCTCTAGCAGAGATCTGAACTCACTTGCAATTGGAGGATTTTGCTACATAGACAGAAAATAGTGCAAGGACAGTCTTTTTCTACAGCTCCAACCTGTTCTTGACGGATGGAGAAGAGGAGATACTTTTGGCCCAAGGCTTTGGATAACAAGAGAAAGGCAGCCAAGAAGGTGCTCACCTTGGATCCAGACGAAGCCATAAAGGAAGTAGAAGCGGCCCCCCGTATTCGGTCCAGGCCTCCAATACGCCCGGCGGATCTCATTGGTCTTCTCCGTGAAGCTGGAGTTTTGACGGATCTTGTACATGACGTGGGGAGGGAGGGTGCCATCCTTGTTGGTCTGGAAGATCACGCCTTTAGAGAGAGGAAACACAATGAATGCCAAGAAGGAAGAGAGCTGTAAGCCCATGAAGTGTCCGACTCACTCTAAGTGAAGTACATAAGAGAACTGCCTGTCTAAGTCCACCATGGTGCCTTCCTATAATGGCCAACCAGATGTCTAAAGGAAGCCCACATGTAGGACATGAGGACAACAGACACACACACACACTTTTGTGTCCCAGTGGTGTAAAATGGGAATCCAGCATGTTTGGAGGATGCCAGGTTGAAGGATCACAACTTTGCATCTCAGTGGTATCAGGGTGAAGGATGTCAACCATGGTTGAAGGATCCTGATCAGAGATCTCAATGAAGCCTGGTCAAAGGATTGCAACCATGACAGAAGGCCCTCCATAGCCGTTGAAAGATCTCAACCATGGATTTCACCGGCGGCAAGTCACAAAGCATCACAACTATGGATCTCAATGGTGCCAAGAGCACAACCATGATGGAAAGATCTCAACAACTGGGTCTCAATGGTGCCTTGTCGCAAAGGATCACAACCCGGGTTGAAAGATCTCAACCATGGATTTCAGTGGCACCTCATTAAATCATGGCTGAAGTATCTCAA
The DNA here is from genome assembly GCA_020142125.1 of Phrynosoma platyrhinos. NCBI lineage: Eukaryota > Metazoa > Chordata > Lepidosauria > Squamata > Phrynosomatidae > Phrynosoma > Phrynosoma platyrhinos. The sequence continues at coordinate 15,496,433 of CM034713.1, read as the reverse complement.
CCATTGATACAAAGACACTAAGATGAAGAATCTCAACCATGGTTGAAGTGTCTCAGCAATGGATCTCAATGCCATGGGGGCTGAGGATGGTGGGAGTTGGTGTCTAATACTTTTGGAGGGTACCAGGATGAAGCAAAGTTTTTTGGGGGGACGGAATCCATTTAATCTGGTTGTGTTGGCACCAGGCAAGGCTGCTATCAATTGCATTCTGACTTGGGGAGAGGCAATTTCTTAAATATTCTTGCAAGCTACTCTCTGGAAGGGAAGGCAAGACTACCAAGACAAAAACATACTGGCAAACACGGTGACGTTGTCTTGGTAGGCTTGGTTCAGGGTGTAGTTCACAATGCTCTCCTCATCTGGAAAGCCCTTGAAGATGTCCACACTGACCTGGCAGGGGAGAAAGGAGATTTTGTCAAGTTAAGTTTCCCTGCAAGCAACAAACCCAGACCCAAACTAATGAGGCAAAACCTTGAGGCAGAGATGGACAAAGGGAAGACCCACCTTGGACATGAACTGTATCCACCCGCAGGCAGCATTATCTATGGTGTCCAGCTGGGACAGGAGAGTGCTGGTGTTGGGCAAGGAGAAGTTACTTTCCATGAAATTGTTCAGCAGGTCACTGTCTGAAACATTGAGGATTTCAGGGTGCTTCTGAAGATCTGCAGCGATCTGTGGATAGACCACAAGCACAGTAAGGAGAAGGTCAACAAAGGGGTCTTCTCTCTGGACCAGGGGTAGGCAACCTTTTTTCCCCTTTAAGGGCCGAGGGACTTCAGCTCCCAGAATCCCAGGAGCTATTGGCCAACATGGGACTATTGGCCAACATGGCTGAGGCTTCTGGGAACTGAAGTCCCTCGGTCCTTAAAGGGGAAAGGTTGCCTACCCCTGCGTCTGGACACTTACCCCTACTATGGAGCTTTGGGGGCTGCTGCAAAAGTAACCTGAGTCCCAAATGAATTTCATTTGTTGGTGTTGCTCATTATAATATTTTCTCATTTCTATTACAATATATATATATATATATATATATATATATATATATATATATATATATTGCATTGCTCTTTACTTTTTCTTTCTCTCCTGGTTGCAAAAAGACAATGAACACTTTAAGACTGAAGGGCATAAATCTTGACTGATGCCTGTTGAAACCACCTTTACAATGCTTTCTAAAATGCAAAAAGCAACAAAGGAAGCTCTGCTTATCACATCAACCTTGTTCCCATCCATTGCATTGCTTTGGAAATTACAACTTTGCTTTGGCCCTTCTTGCAAAAGATCGAAGGGGCCACATTACTTGTTCTGCACCCCTTTTATTGCCATTGAACGGAAGCACCGGATGTTTGTTCCACCATTTCCGGGGTCATCCTGACCATAGGCCAGCATACCTGCCGTAGCCACCGGATCCGTTGCTGCAGCTTGCCCTCCTCCAGGAAGCTGCGGATCTCGGCCGAAACGTTCAGCCAGACCTGAGCGTAGCGAGTCACATTCCCCACGAATGCGAACGTCTCATTGGCCTGGATTGGAAGAGCCGGAGGACAAAGGAACAGAGAGTCCAAGCTGAACTACAGCTCCCACAACCCCCCTCCATGCTGGCTAATGGATCCTGGGAATTCCCTCCCGAGGGAGGCTCTGTTGACCCCCTTTCTGCATTCTTTCCTCCATCAGGAAAAGTCCTTAATATCTGGACAATCCTTTGCCTCCTAACTTCTTGCAACAAGAGGAGCTTTGAATATCTGCAGCTACTATCAACCTTTTTTGGGGGAATCTCACCTTCAGGATGACCTTGTCCACTTCAGTGCCGACGGGGGAGTAGAGGATTTTGGGGTTACTGGTCATGAGGTGGACGAGGAGCCCCAAATTACGCTGCTCTTTGCTGGTGAACCCCAAAGAGCTCATGTTCCCCTGTTTCAGGGCTTCTGGCTCAATGGTCCTGCAAGGAAGAAAGGAAGGGAGAAACTGGGTTATTTGTTGTTGTTTTAGCGAACTTAAGTCCATGGTCTTGATTATTTACAGAGGGGCGATCTCCATTGGTTAAAATGGCACATGCGCCTGTGGTGCACTCAGAGCCGCGCTCAGCAGCGCAAGACCATTCAAGACAATGGGGCTTGAATATCTATGATTTTTCATTTTCATGAGGAGGGAGGTCCTGAACGGATTCCCCCACAAAAAAGAAGGGGCATCTGTACAGTCATTCCGCCCAAGTCACGTTGGATCTGTTCAAGACCCCCCACAAATTGGGAAAATCGCCAATACTGGAACCCCATTAGTTCTAATGGGGGCATGCTCCTGCGCATGGCATGGCGTGTGCGTCGCCTTGGGGGCATGTACCATTTTGTTCCTCACGGCTTGCTATCTGCGAAGGAGCGAGGGATGCGAACGGCAAGATCGCGAATGGCGAGGGACGAGTATATTTGACTGACTAGAGCTTGGAAAGCTACATATCCAAGATATAAGGTTACAGTATTGATGTATAATAAATTTACATGGGAATTGGTGGGTGGCATTGGGGGGGAAGGGAAGAAAAGTACCCTCCAAAAATTCAACACCAGCTTTCCAAAGTCAACCTGGAACCAAGCGTCCAGTAGTTCCAAGCGTCTGAGGAGGAGACCTTACCGGTTGTTGCCGCAGAGGATGGGCTGAAGGCCGGCCCAGAGCTGGACGAAGGCCGAACACTGGCCCTGGGGGTCTTCTGTGGGGGTCTCCCCCTCCCCCTTGCCGTCCTCCAAGCTGGAGTTGGTGCCCGAGGTGAAGTTCCCTCCGTTGGGGCTGGTGGCGTTGGAGACGCTGGGGGCCATTTTGGCGGCACACGCACCCTTGGGGAGCAGCTTGGCCAAGGCTGAGAGGATGTCCACCTCCTTCAGGACATTCTGCATCTCCATGAGGTCTTCCAGCAAGGCGTGGAGGCGGCTCCGAGCCACCGTGCCATTCACCTCATCGAGTTTCAGCTGCCGTGAGAAAGAGATGGGAATCATCGACATAGACGCCTCTCGACCTTTCCATAGGCTCCATTCTCTATTTATTGCCATTAACTACTTTATTCTATTTATTATCCTCCCTTTCTGCCTACGAGCTCCATCTTGCGTGAGTGGCTCTATTCATCCTCAGTACAACCCTGTGAGGCAGGTCAGATGGGAAGGGAATAGGAGACAGAGATTGAGAGACTGATCCAAAAATGACCCACCCAGTGAGTTTTCATGGCTCATCTGGAGAGTGAAATCTGGATCTTCCAAGTCTCATCCACTATATGCACTAACTTCCATAAACATAAACTCTGGATTCATCTGCAGTTCTTCTCAAAATGGTGACAGGAAGTTATATCACATCACTTTGTCTATTGTCATTTTGAGAGGGAATGCAGAGGAATAGGGTGCTTGCGGGATCAGGCATCTTCATGTCCTTAGGGCTCAGGGCCAAAACCTGCCAAGAATTGCATCCAAAAAATTTACAGTAGTTTTCAGATGGTTGGTGGGGGACACACATGGAGGAATGTTGGGGGCTTCAGGGACCACATAGGGCCCACAACCTGCAATTTTCCCATCTCCACACTAAATGAATATGGCAGTCCTTCATACCCATGTAAGCATCTACAACTGATGCAAAATCTGAAGAACTGGCCTTAAATAGGTGCAACACTTTCCCAACCATTTGCAATTCAGTTCAACAGGTGGACCCACCTGGCTGGTTGGCAACCGTCCCAGTCAGCTGCCAAGCTCCACAGCTTTGCATCGATGCCAAATGCCTGGCATGAGTCCCAAAGGAGTGATGGTGCCAGGACCCTGGGATGACCGATTTACAAGGTTCCCTCTTCCTCCTTGTCCTTCCCATACTTACCTGGTTGATGATCTTGGGCGCATCCAGCTGTTCCTTCAATTCTGATGCCAGCTGTCCAAAATAGTCTTTGCGCAGGCTGGCACTCCGGTTGCAGACGGCCGCCTGGTACGCTTTCAGGAGCGGACGCTGCCTTTCCGGGACCATCAGGAGCCGTTTCAACTTGTTCTGGCCCGGACGGCAAGTGAGGCTCTCTAGTATGGTGGGCGTGAGAAGGATGTTCTGAGGAATTGGGAGAACAAATGGATTATACAGAAATTGGCCCTGCCTCCCGAACAACAATGCAATAGGGAAGGAGGGACAAGTTCAACCCTTAAGGTTTCCTACAAACAAACAGAGCCCTTGGAATAAATGGAGATGTCCCTTTGAACTTCCAGAAATGATATGCTTGAGCCCATCTTGAACCAAATATGCACTAGTAATGGTGTTACTACCACTTGTGTTGTCGGTCATCAGCTCCAGCCCAGAGGAGGGTCTCAAGAGAGGCCCCAACAGCTTCCTCGTCATTTTGTGTGTCCCCCCCCCCGCAACCGGAGCCTTCCTTCCCTCTTTGGACTCTCACCTCCATGTCCTTCACAAAGGCCTGAGGGCCATAGGGACTAGTGGGCTCTGCTGCCGGACTGGGGAGGCCAAAGGCATGGGAGAGGAGGTGGATCAGGGCTTTCTTGTGCGAACCCTCCTGAGGGTAGCGCAGCGCTTGGTGGATGAGCCCATCATCAGTATTCCTCAAACTTCCCAGAAGGCCTTCCTGAAAGCAAAGTGGGTTTCACAGAGAGAGAGCTTGATTAGATAGAAACACAGTGTAGAAAAAGTTAGGGTTAGGGTTAGCATGGCATAGTGGTCTGGGCGTTGGACTATGACTCTGGAGACCAGGGTTCAAATCTCAGCTTGGCCATGGAAACCCACTGGGTGTCCTTGGGCATGTCTCACTCTCTCAGTCTCAGAAGAAGACAATGGCAACTTCTCCTTGACCAAATTGTGCCAAGAAAACCCCATGATAGGTTCACCTTAGGGTCACCATAAGCTGGAAATGCCTTGAAGGCACACAACAACAGAAAAATTTACAATTTGCTCAGAGAGTTCATTATTAAAATGGCTCCTCAAGTTATGGTTTTTAACAAGTCATTAATTTTGACTTGTCATGACCCTAAAACCTGGACTTCCAAGCCATCCGGTCATCAGCAACCCTGCTCATGAATCGATTGAGTCTATCTTGAATCTGCACTCACAAACCCTCCTGCAAACATGGGGCTTTTTTCTACCCTGCAAGGATTGGGAAACCTGAGTGAAAGCCAGGAAACCACCAAAAAACAATGCCATAGGAAAGGGGGCATGGCCATCTGGGAAGGAAGACAAGTTCAACCCCTGAGGTTTTCTATAAACAAAGAGAACCCTTTGTTTATTTGCCTGGATTTAAGGATCTTGGAAACAGCTGTGGAGAAATGAAAGGTCAATGTGGTCTACAGCTTGCTGGGAGACTCTAAGCAACCCCATCTACTCATAGCATCCTCCCTGGAGTAACCAAGAACAAGTAATGGGGTTCCTCTCACCTCTAGGTGAAGAAGCTTCTCTGCAGCGTTGAATCGGTCCCAAGGCTCTTGAAATGCATCCGAAGAGCCAGGCGAGGTGCCAAAGAACAGCCGATACACCTGAGAAAAGAGAGCCAGTCTGATCGCATTACTTAAGATCTTTGGTTTCCAGTTTCTAAAGCAAAGACGGAGTCAATGTGGAGTAAGACTTTGAGTGATGGAGCAGGATTCCCAGTTGTCTACACCCATGCATTTTCTATATGGAGATATAGTTTCAAGGTTTGACATTTCCACGCACCTCTTTGAGGTTCACCCTGGAGCCCGTCAAGAGTTCGGCCGTCTCGTTGGACAGGGAGAGGTTCTGGGTGAGAAATCGGTGGAACTCCAGCTTGTCCTTGGTGGCCGAGTCCAGCGTGAACCCAGGAGCTGACGGGACCAAGATGGAGAAGAAAACACAGGGAGGAACACCGTGACATTGGACATTGCTGAACTCTGTTTGGGACTTAAAGCTTGTATTTATTAAAGTAAAGTATATCCTGAACTGTAAGCCACTCTGTGCTGCTGACTATCGGCTGTGTAGCAGTCATCAACATAAAGAAATAATACATAAAGATTTGCAGCCAGACAGGTTATTGCCAGCAATTGGAAGAACCCTATAGCACACAGCTAAGACCTATGGTATAAAAAGGTTTGAAAGACTAACACGGCAAGTAAGACGAGCAAAAGAACAGAAAGATAATAATACCTTTGAGGCAACGTGGTTCCCCTTTAGATCCTATGTAAATCAAATTAATGAGGAAAGTCATGTTCTATTCACTGATGGTTTCGTTTGGAAAGGATTGATCCAATTGAACAAATAATTGCATTGCAATTGTATTTGTATTTCAAGATCAGGATAACATAACTCACGCCCTATATTCTATGTAGGCATTGTCAAGGTTTTTTGTGTTCTTGATCTACATTTGTAATGTTAATTTCTGGTTTTTTTTAATTAATTAAAAAAAAAAAGCTGTGTAGCAGTCATCCTTTGGCTGGTTGCCCAGACTGTGTTTGGGACAGGGTCTCCGGGAGAGGAGCTTCTTTGGCATCATCCACTATCGGATCTTTAGCACCAGGGACCCCTTGGAGGCTCAGCAAGGGGCCTTAACCACTCAGCCACATGGTCTTTCTCCCCCAATTGATGGGATTTCCAAACTCAAAACCTACCGGCCTGGTTGCTGAAGTGAGTCTCCATGGCGGTGGGTTCGTTGCTGCCCAAAGACTCCAGGTGATGCCGCAACGACTCCAGCTCCTCTTCCAGCCCAGCATTATTTGGGTCAAACAAGTTACTTTTCTCCACCACCTCATTGAGCCGCTCCAGCAACTGAGTTACTCTGCAGGAAGGGAGCAGCCGAGCATTATTCTTCCCAAAGCCAAACATTAGAGCGGTGAGTGCAGGGAGTATTAATAATTACTAATGAACTAATTAATACCCCACCTTTCTCCCAATACAGGACCCAAGGTAGCTCATCACGCATCATAAAACAAAACACAGCTACAAAAAGAGTCATTACTATCACACTTTAATCAGCAAGCGGGAAGAAAAAGGTGTTTTTAAGGCTGTATTTTGTTTTAATCTACATTGTGAGCCACCCCAGGTCTCCTATAGGGAGAAAAGCAGGATATAAATTTTGCATACCTGGAGCAAAAGAACTACAGTGGGCCCTCCACATTTGATGGGGTTACGGTACAGGACCCCCATAAAAGTGGGAAAACTGCCAATTAAAAAAACCCTAATTTTTTTTAAACCTGAGAGAATACCTCTCTAGGAATCTCTATGTCCTTCAGCACAACTCTATGGTCTACATCCACCAGAAGTTTATTTCAAATTTTATTTATTTCAAAGATTTATATCCCACCTTTCTCCCACAATGGGATTCAAGGCACTGACCATGGTATCATGCTGGAGGACCTATACACTGCCTAGAGAAGTGTTTTCTCTAGGAATATTTAGGTCCTCCAGTGTGACTCTATGGTCAACTTCCAGCAGAGTCACACTGGAGGGCTTAAGAGATTCCTAGAGAGAATGTATTGATCAAATCCGTGAATAATCAAATCCGCAAAAGTGTGTGTGTGGGGTCAACCATATAAGCAAGTCAGTATAGAAACAGAGCAGGACTCACTTGGAGTTGGAGTATTGCAAGAACCCAAATTCATCTCGTTGTCCGTCGGGACATAGAGACTGCATCACCGGCAGGATCCCGGCGGAGGTGAGCGGGGAGGCTGTGTAGAAGGCTATAGAGAAGAAGAGGAGGAGGAGGAGGAGGGTCGATAGAGAGGGCGCGGGTTGGGAGGAGGCACACAACCAGTTCAAATAGTCACGCAAGGGCCCAATCACTACCGCTACCGACTAGTTAAGTCCCGTCCTCGAAGCCCGACAGAAGGTTGGTTAAGGGTTGAAAGGTCAGAGGTCACCCTGTTTGCACAAAATTTGTGGTGGCTTTCCCCAATCCAGGACACTCAATATATGTTAATAAATAAAAATAATAAATAAATAAATAAATAAATAAATAAATATGTTAATAAATAAATAAAAAAAGCATTCTGTTTTAAATGCTGTTGTCCCCCGCCCCGATTGCTCTGCAGAGGGGCGGGCTACAAATAAAAATTTATTATTATTATTAATATATGTTGGACCATGAGCTGAAATGGTTGCATCCTGAATTTCAAAAACAACCCCCCCCCATTTTTGCAGAATCCTATATCAGCTTAGTTAATTATATCTAACTAATTCATAGTTAAGTATACTTAACTAAGGCTTCATCTACACTGCTTTAACTGTCACAATGCAATGCTACGTGACGCTACATTTTCCAAACAAATCTGCTAAATTTTCTATGCAAATGTGAATCTTGAGCAGAGTAAGTCCCCAATTACACCATTTCCTATACATAAATTTTCAGCCAAAGAAATAATATTCCTGCACAGAAATATTATTTTCTGCACAGAAAATACAGAGAAATATTCTTTTCTATGCAAATCTCCCACATGTGAATTTTGGGCAGACTAAATCCCCAATTACAACATTTTCTACACATGAATTTCCTGCCAAAGAAATAATATTCATGCATAGAAATATTAGGTTCTGCCCAGAAAATGCCATTTCTCATGCAGAAAAATGCTTTCTTTGCAAATCTCCTGCAAGTGAATTTTGTGAAGAACAAATCCTGAACTGCAAAAAGTCTTGTAAGTCCAGGGTTCTTCCCATCAAGTTTCTCAACACTTTAAAAACATGGGTTTTGGGCAATTTTTCAAATATTTTCAAATATGTTTGCCATCCCTAGTTGCAGCCCAAAACAAGTAACTCTTTCCATGGATGGTAAGGTGACCGCTGACCCTTCAGCCCCGGCTGAATATTGCCTTGCTGTGGCCAGTTGGTTATATAGGTATCCCATTGCAGGAAAGGTGAGTTAAAGAAGACAAAGATGGATGGAAAGCAAGGGATTAGGAACTCTAAGAGACTATAAATGCACAACACAAACAATTGCTTTGGGTGAATTCTCCGATACATTCTCGCTTGACTTCCCAAGTTGCAGCCAGCCAGGAAAGAAAATTCGGATAGGGAAGAGAAATCAACGGGGAAAATATATGCCATAGAAGAATCAGAAAGGTTGGCGGATGCGGGTAATGCTTTGTGCATGCCAAAGACTCCATTTTTAAGACGTTTTTGGATCAAATGGTTGCAAAGGATGCATAAGACTGACCGAATTTGGGTTTAGCTCCGCATTTTAAAAAATTGCAAAAGTCTATCGCACAAAACATTTTGACATCGCCGTGATTTTGACTGTGAACCCAAGGGAAACGAAAGCAACATGGAAGGCTGGAAAGGTGAGGATTAAAACCAGTATTTATGCCATCGTTTAATGAGTGAGAAAGCAAGAGTTAAAATTAGTATTCATATTATTATTATTATTATTATCCATACTACAATTTAAAGCATTGGTTTTGTCTGTTGAGGCACAAGTCCGCAGGCTTGGTCAAAGAGTCGCCCCATTTAGTGTGTAATCTAATGGGACAAAGACGATCGTACAAGTTTGGACCTGATCCATCCAAAGAATAAGCGCTTTGTATTAGGAGACTGTCTAGAATGGACATCAATCAATAAAATTTTGACCAACCTTGATGTTGGTTGGACTTATGTTGACATCTCTAATATTTCCATGCAAGTTCAGGAACAATCACCAAAATTTTTACCATTGCTGGCGTTGGTCCATTTTGCATGGTAATTTTAACAATTGCAGCTGCTGCCAATCAAACTTTTGTTTCATTCAAATTACCAATGAAATCATCATCAACATCAGACCAAGTAAATTTCCTTAGATCTACTTATTAGTCCAAAAAGATTAGGTCAAGATGGCCGCCCTTTCCCCAGAATGCTTTGCAGGAGGCAAAAACGGAAGGCGAAAGGGCAAGCCCAACTTACAGACTGCAGCGGACGAATGTTAAAGAACGCAAAGAAAAGGAGGAAGGATTGTTGGGAAAGAAAGAAGAAAAAGGAGGAGAGGGGGAAAAAAAACAACATATAAGGATGGGGAGGAGAGAAGACAAAAATAAAATTATGTATAAGAGATAAAATAAAAATACAACTCAAAGCACCAACGGCGGTCATGGAGACGTAACTCAGATAATGGCGACAGATGGGTTGAACCCAAAAAATGGTACCATGGATGGCTTATTCTTGGTAATGCAGCTCAACCCAGGCCACCAAATCGGTATCTAAAGTGGCTTATGGCAGTACAGCAAGCCCAATTACGACTAGGATTATCAACATTAAGACTTAACCACTCATAAATTTGGCAATCTGTGCACCTAGGGTTTTGGATTTGAAAGTGCTTTAGACGGAAACACCATTCCCGGTCCAGTTGACGCTAAGGCAAGGGCAGCTGGTGGATCCCAAAGCAGTATGCTAGGCAGAGTGTAATGAATCTGCTCCTGGTTTCAGTCTGAACTTGAATCCTGAACTTATTTTGCAAGGAAAGGAGGGAGAGAATTCAGCATCTCATATTTGGCATCCTTAAAAGTTCAGGCTAAAACCCAAGGCTGATTCCTTGCATCCAATTCTCACTGACATGGGAACCATCACAGAAATGATGTTGGTTTAGATCAGGGGTAGGCAACCTTTCCCCTTTAAGGGCCAAGGAGGGACTTCAGCTCCCAGAAGCCTCAGCCATGTTGGTCAATAGTCCCATGTTGGCCAATAGCTCCTGGGATTCTGGGAGCTGAAGTCCCTCCTTGGCCCTTCAAGGGGAAAAAAGGTTGCCTACCCCTGGTTTAGATATATCTGCAAAGATATGTCCCTTTCTGGGAGTCATTGATGTCAAGCCAGAGGTTTCTCTAGCCACACATTGCCTTGTAGAGGAGAAAGGGGTTGAAATGTTACTTTTCTCCTTCCCTTTTTGGACAGCAACTCCCAGAACCCTTGTTCAAAAAACCACAACTTTTGCAAGCTTTTCTTCCCTCCCTTTGAAGGCCAGCTTCCCCTGAAATGCCATTCCTGTTGGGTTTCTGCCTGCATCCCAGCTCTCAGGGGACTCTTGGGTACTTACAACACGAAACGGAGACCATTTTCCCCATTCTGGTACCCACAAAATGGAGGAAAGCGCAGCCTGAGATGGTCTCCATCCTTGGAAATGGAAGCTGCTTCCTCCGCTGGAGCTTACCTTCTTTGACGGGGATGGTGGGCTTCTTCTGCCGCAGACCCAGGAGGATGAAGAAGAGGACCAAAGGGATGAAGATCTCAAAGGCCAGCACTCCCTGCAAGGAAGGAAGGAAGGAAGGAAGGAAGGAAGGAAGGAAGGAAGGAAAGAGGGAAAGGGATAGAAAAGAGTCAGAGGAACCAAGAAGTGCAGAAGGACACGGTCAACTGTGGTCAACAACTTCTTCCCATTGATACGAGAAACCCATAAAAAATGGGAAACGGAATAAGAAACTGGGTCACCAAAGGCGTTTTCATGGCTCGGTGAGGATTTGAACTCGGATCTCCCAAACCCTCTAGCATTAAGAGGGGTCTTTACAGATTCATGGAGGATAAGGTGAAGGATGGATGAAGGCAGAGCTGAGAAAAGCACAACGACATCCAAAACCCACAAACGTTGGGATACCTTTATTGGGCCAAACAAATGCAACAAAGTACAGTTTGCAAGCCTCCAAAGCTCCACTGCATGATTGCTAACATCATTGCCAGATGAAGAAGCCAGTGAAGCTTCGAAAGCTTGCAACCCGTATTTGTTTGCATTTGGTTTGCCCAATAAAGGTATCCCTGTTTTGCAGATTTTGGATGCTTTTGTACTTTGTCACATGGCCAATGCTGCTACTCCTAGCTGAGAAAAACCACTCCTTTGGACTACAGCTCCTATCATCCCCACGCTAGCACAGTCACCATCTGCACAATCTCCAAAACAAAATGCCACGCCACCTTGGCTTAGCTAAGCATCTCAATATGGCTGGCTGGGGGGCAGGGGGATTCTGGGAGGTATAGTCCAAATTAACTCTCTTTGTCCCATAAGCTGGGAGGAAGAAAAAATGATATTTATTTTTAAAGATAAGTCTTTGCATCCTCTTTTTAATAACTCAGCAGGCCGACTTCTGCTGTTTCCCGGTGCTTTAAGCAACCAGCCGCAGAGACTGTGAGCAGAAACTGCTAAAGCGTTCGCCTTTAATTGCACAGTAATAATAATAATTAGCGTTCTTGCATCTCTGGTCCTGGTGAGAAGCAACTGTCTGCCTTGCCCTGCAGTCAATGGATCCATAGAAAGCTCATCCATAGGAACTCCCAGATCGTGCATTAACCAGCTGCTCTTGAACTCGGACCCAGGACAATCTCTGGGCAATGGTTGTGCCAAGTCCTGTGGCGGATTCTCCCGTTTCCTTGCAAAAACTGCGCTGGAGGAAAGATATGCAGCTATGCTTTTGCTTTTCTAAAAATCTCAGGTGCTTCCTAAATTATGCATCGCAACGACGACACACAACACGGTTTAAAATGGGTCAGTCTTCGGCTGAGATTAGAAAGCATTTTATAGGGAAAAACTGGGCTTCATTCCTTTCCTAGGGCCCAAATCACTTTTTTGCAAATAAAGGAGGATGAGGAAGGACTGGTACTACAACTCCCTTTGGAGACAATGATAACCAACAGTTGCCTTTCCCTTTGCAAATTTTGTGCTCTTCCAAAATCAGCATTTCGAGGTTGGCTGGCTGCCAAAATAGTTACCGGCCCTGATTGCACCGTTTAATTAATCCACAATTAAGATGACTAATTTTGCATTATCTGCCCAAAGAGAAAGGGAATTTGGGGATGCTCTTCTTAAAATTGGGGGAAGAGAAAGAAGGAGGAGGAGGAGGAGGAGGTATTATCGGAGGAGGCTCCGCCACGCTTGTTGGATTAACTTTGAAGGATTGCTTTCTTTTCCAAAGGCACCGTTCCCTCCCAGACACCTACAGCGATTGCAATGACTCAGACGACACACACAAAAACACACAAAAACACATGCATAGGCACACACACACACTCAGAGAGAGAAATCCCTGGTCCAAGAAGGTATGCGCATGAGAGGAAGGGATGCACAAATCTGGACAAAGGAAAAGAAAGGAGGACAAACAAAGCAAGGCAAGAGTCACAGAATCTGAGCGTCGGAGGGGACCCCAAGGGTCATCTATTCCAACCCCTTTCTGCCATGCAGGAATACTCAACCCACACACTCCTGAATGAGGTGCCTGAAATTGCAACCCAAGCAAAGTTTAAAGGCAGTTAAAAGCGGTGTCAGACTGGATCATTTCTGCAGCGTGGACACAAAGCAATGGCAATCATCTTAGAATCATAGAGTTGGAAGAGACCACAAGGGCCATCCAGTCCAACCCCCTGCCATGCAGGAACTCCCAATCAAACTCCCATCTTGGTGGATGCGGTGCCCAAACTAGGGATTATGTATGCCAACGTCAGGACTTTGTGGGTCACTGTGCAAGAAGGAAACCCAAACCTCCTTGTGGAATGACTTTTCCCTGGTTGTGCAATTTTGGGCAGGGGACCAGGGTGCAAAATCTCCAGTTTTGCTCGTAAATTGAATCCCATTTTGGAAGAGAGGTGGGATATAAATCCCATTAAGTCAAAACAGTTGCTCATTCTACCCATAAAGTATGCACTCTCCTGTTCTGCAAACCGAACTGCGGAACAGGAGAGTGCAAACCGCACTTTAAGAGTAGAGTGAGCAAGTATTTTGATTTATGGGATTCGTGGCATTTGCAGCATTGTCAGTCCTCACCCTCGCAATGGGAGCTTTCCTTCCACAATCTCCCTCCGAACCCCAAATGTCTTAGGCGTCACCCCCGTTCTTGGTGAATTCCCTCCTCTTCCTGCCCTTTGTTTACTGGTGCAAGAGGATTCCCCCCTCCTCCGGACAACAATGGCCACTTTGTCCCAAGGAAACATTAGCCCCCTTTCCTTTGCCAGTTCCTGCCAGGCGGTGCCAAGTTCAGGGAGGAGCAAAACACGCGGCGGTTTTTGTTTTGAGGTTTCGGAGATGTCGCTTGCGATTGTACAGTCAAAGGCAAAGGTTAGGGTTAGGGTTAGGGTGGTTTTTAGGTCTTCCTCACCTTGATGGGGTAGAAACCTGTCTAATTTGGGGCCCCACATTGCCCTTGCAAGGTAGGCCAATGTTTTACAGATGAGGCTGACTGGATTAAAATGGGCAAATCTTAGCAAGAAAACCCCATGATAGGTTCACTTTTAGGGTCGCCATGAGCCAGAAATGACTTGTGCAGAGGAGTTTTCCCATTGCCTTGCCCTGAGGCTGAAAGCTAGCAAATGGAAATGAATTTTGTGTTTAGACATATCTCCAAGACCTCTCATATATGCAAATATAGGTACAGTTGGCACTCCGTATCCATGGTTTGAATATATATATATATATATATATATATTCCAATATGCAAGTCTGGACTTTGCCACTTTATATAAGGGACACCATTTTACTATGCCACTGTATTATTTAATAGGAACTGAGCATCCATGGATTTTGGTATCCATGGAGGGTCCTGGAATCAAACTCCGGCGGAGACCAAGGACCCACTATATAAACTCCAAAAAAGCAATCCTTGATTTTATCATTTTAGGCAAGGGCCACCATTGCACTCCTCCTCTATTGCACTGAATGGGACTTGAGCATCCATGGGTTTTGCTATCCACGGAGGGGGTCCTGAAACCAAAGCCCCAGTGTATTCCAACCCAAGGTCCCGGCCTATTCCAAAATGCAAAATAATAATCCAAAATGCAAAACGCTTCTGGTCCCAAGCATTTCGGATACGGGAGACTCGGCACTGTAGTCATTCTGTGAATGCACCTCCTTCTTATTATTATTCTTTTTGCTTTCCAAAATATGGTACCCCAACATAAACTGCATTTTAAGATTATTACATAACCTTCCCAGGGTCTGTCTAGCAATAGCTCCCCTTCTGCTTTGGAGAGGGCTTTTTGCTGGTGGCCCTATGCAAACCTTCTTTGCAACAGACGGACTCCTTGGGCCATGCCACCCAAATCATCCAGTCCAAGGGGGGGGAATAGAAATGGGCCAATTTGCCCCCCATTGCTCTCCTCCTCCTCCTCTGCAACATCTATCTCTCCTGCCTCTTTTCTCTTTTCCTTTCTTTCCACTCAGCAACGAGGAAGAAAGAGATTTCTTTGCCACATTTCCATAGCAACAGAAACAAGTTAAGAATTGCAAGTAGCAACCACACCATTTCCCCCCCCCCCATATATATACTGTATATATATTTAAATTTGGGCCCAAAATAAATCAGGAGCAACCAACCTTTCCAAAACAACAGCAATGCACTGATAGCAGAAGCACACAAGGTTAAACAAAAACAGGATCATGGGCATGTTTTGGATTTTAGACTCTGCAAAAATGCAATAAAGAAGGAAAAAGTGGAGAAGGAAGGAAGGAAGGAAGGAAGGAAGGAAGGAAGGAAGGAAGGAAGGAAGGAAAAGATGGATAGGGTTGCCAACTGACCCCAATCTGTCCTGTCCCTGTGCTTGCAATGGACACTCATCTCCAGACTTAGGAAGAAAGGTTTAACACACTGGAGATCATAACAAAACCCAAGTGAAACAATTAGCATCGCAACAACAACAATTGACAAAGATGAGACATACACAAGCAACAAATGCCTAGGAGGTGTTTGTTTTTAACTTTCTCCAAAAATAACAAAAACACAGGAACCAAACAAGCCTTTCCAACAGAGCTTGGAAAAGATCCATTTTTAGGACTACATTACCCAGAATCCACCAACCGGGATGTCCCTGGTCAATGCTGGCTGGGGGATTCTGGGATTTGCATGGTGGTTTTTCCCCCCCCTTCCTTAGAAAAAAATATATTCATGTGGGGCAATCCTAGTTCTCAACCTAGCTGCTGTATTTTTGGACAGAGGGAAGTTTCCGGACCGCATTCCTTGGCAAAAAGAGAAAGGATCGTCGCCACGTTCCCTGGCAAAGTCTGTGGCCCAAGATGCTTTTAAAGGCACAGGAGCAGAGTTCCTTTAAAAAGCTGGCAACCAGGAGTGTGTGCGCATGCACAAAAATGGCCATATATATCCCTTTACAGCTAGGATTTTGTTCCTGCAAAATAAAAAGATGATAATGAGCAAACGGTCCGCTTGCAATCATTGCGAAATTCAAGGGATTTCCCCTATATCCTATTTTATTTGTTCCTTGTTGCGTTCCAGCAGGGCATTTGGGCAGCTGTAGGGTGGTTTTGCATGTGGGCAACCTCTTTATTTTTGCAATGACTCAAATGAAGGAGGCCAAAGTCCATCTCTGGCACAGCAATGAGACAGATGCTCAATGGGGAAAAAAAATCAGATTTAAACATCCAGGTTTATTGCCCTTCTTCTGTTTCTTGCAAACAGTGTCCTACAGACAAATCCCTCTCACTTGCAAGGAAAAGCCACGACGCACCTGGATTTTATGGCCAGAAAAGAAAAAAAAAGATTACAGGGGAACGCATTGTTTACAAAAAGCAAAGCCGGCATACGGAGAAGGCGATCGGAGAGGTTTTCCTGCTTCTGCTAGAATACTACTCCTTTGGCACACCTGGAAGTCTTTGCAAAGTCTTGGAAAAGCACACTATTTTCCAAGGCGGTTTGCAACTTGGGACTTATTTTGTGCAAAGTTCGCCTGCGTGGTTTCTGTGCCAAACAACCGCATGCGAATTTTCTGCAAAACAAATCCCAAATTGCAAAGGCTATCTATCATCAGTCCAGGAATCTTCTCCTCGGTGTTACTCAAAACATAGTTTTTTGACCATGAAGTATCCAGGAACCAAATCCTTGCGGATACCAAGGGACCACTGTATAAATTCTTAAAAGGCGATCCTTGATTTTCTCATTTTAGACAAGGGACACTATTGCACTGGTCTATTGCATTTAATGGGAATTGAGCTTCCATAGATTTTGCTGTCCAAGGGGGTCCAGGAACCAAATCCTTGCAGATACCAAAGGCCTGATAGAGAAATTCCAAAAAGCAACCCTTGGTTTTGCTGTTTTATATAAGGGGCACTATTGCATGGTTCTATTGCATTTAACAGGACTTGTGCACCCGTGGATTTTGGTATAAACGGAGGGTCCAGGAACCAAATCCTTGCAGATACCAAGGGTCTGCTGTACAAATTCCAGAAAGCAAACCTCGATATTTCCAAACCACCACCAATGCCCCATTTTAGATGAGGGTCACCATTGCACCGGTCTATTACATTGAACAAGACTTGAGCATCCACGGATTTTGGGATCCAAAGGGGTCCAGGAACCAAACTCCAGCGGATACCAAGGTCCACTTTTGTCCCAATTGCGCTTCTCTCCTTCCTCCGTCTCTCGCCCCCAAAAGCTAAACATCAGAGAACAAAATAAGCCATATATATATATATATATATAATATATATATATATATATATATATATATATATATATGGAATTATTCCTTATCCTGTTTGTTATAAAGGCTCCTCCGCATGTCCTTTGGTGGCGGCTCAGAAGGTAACAATTAACCCGAACAAGGAACTGGGGAGCATTTTTTAAAAAGCTTTGTTTGCTCACTTTCTGTATGCGGTGGCAAAGAACAAGGAGGCGAAAGGTAATATTTAATTTGTATATATTTATGCACACACAAACACATGCAAAAGCCCTCACATTCTGTGCCTTTAACTGCCCACATCCACTCCTCCGGGGAATGCAGCTTTTGCTTTTGGGTAGACAAACCCAGCCTTTGTTCCTTTGCTGCAACTTCTGGCAAATGGAACAAAAGCATCTTCGGTACCCAAAATAAAATTTTAAAAAAGCCAAAATGTGTGTGTGTGTGTTGGGGGGGGGGAGATTCGCACTGAGCATTTGGCTGGGTGGGTGTTTGAAGCCTGAGCCTTTTTTAAATACTCCAAAATCTTCACAATGTCATACCTAAGATTCTGCAAGCATGTGGTCATAAGAAACAGTCGCACACACACACACACACACAAAGGGGGTGTTGGTGGAATGTAAAACCTGCTTTGGTTCAACCACAAAAAGAATCCAGAACTTGGAAACTAATTTTATGGTGGAGAGGAGCAAACATTTCCAGGCAGCAAACTGAAAGCCGATTGTGAGCCAGCATTGTGATGCAGCGGCAAAGAAGGCCAATGCAATCCAAGGCTGTGTTGACAGAAGTATGGTGTTAATAATAGCGTTAATTAATTACCGCTCTGTGCTTGAGTCTATGACAGAGGAGAATACATGAGAGGAGCTGGCTAAAAAGGTCCCAGTCTCACTGACGCTGCGGATTTCTCTCACCCAGATGATGCAAAACAGGCCAAAAAAAGCAATTAATCCAATGGCCTATACTAGAATTACAGAGGGCCATAGATTCCTAGAGTTGGAAGGGTCCCCTAAGGGCCATCCAGTCTGATGGACCAGGGAGACCAATCACTCCAAAGCCCATCTGCCTGGCCTACTGCCAAAGGAGTGCAGCCAATCAGAGGCCCCCTCCCTGGGGATGCTCCCCCGCAAAGCATTGTGGGAGTATCCCTCCCTCCATCCATTGCTCAGCAACAAGTCACTGCAAATTTAGGAAGAGGAGGTTGGAGAGGACCCCAAAATGAGCCACTTCTGATATTTTTGTAGCGGCTTGAGCGTTGGACTATGACTCTGGAGACCAGGGTTCAAATCCCGGCTCGGCCATGCAAATCCACTGGGTGACCTTGGGCGAGTCACACTCTCTCAGCCTCAGAGGATGCCCGTGGCAAGCCTCCTCTGAAGCAACTTGCCAAGTAAACCCCATGATGGGTTTGCATTTGGGTCGCCATAAGTTGGAAACGACTTGAAGGGAAGGCAAGGCAAACCTATCATGGGGTTTTCTTGGCAGAGGGGGTTTGCCAGGGCATCCTCTGGGGCTGAGAGAGTGTGACTTCTCTAAGGTCACCCAATGGGTTTCCATAGCCGAGACTCTTTTCTCCAAACAAATGGCGAGTTTGCCTTTCCTGGGAGCCTCTGTGCCTTGCAATGGACATTTTAAATTGACCCGCTCTATTGCAGAACAAAATATATTTGCTATTGCACAGCAAAATCCCTGCACCATTTTGCAAAAAGAGGAGTGGACTTCTTGGCTTTATTGGGGGGGGGGGATAGAGTTGGCATTTTTGGCCACCCATGTGACCCCCCCAAAGGTCCCAGGGTCAGAAGAGTGGCCCCAGATTGGCTCCCTTTGGCCCCCCTTGACCTTCGCCCTCTCTGGACCCTTGGAAGGGAAAGACTCTGCCAAGGCAGGCAGTTCCACAGGCCAACGTTGTTCCCTGCAAAGATTAATTTTTATTTCAAAACTTCCTCTTTGAACCTGTTGCCTTTTGCAGACAGTCCTTCTAGTTGATCTTTGCAATGGAAGGAGGCTCATACGTCTCTTTTCGGAGAAACCAGCCTCATGCAAACCAACCCACGCTCCAATGCAGCCACATCCCAGACTGATGCTGCGCTAGTAATAATACTAATACTAATACTAATACTAATGGCCAGATTGATTAATTTGGGCTAATCCCCCTTTTGCAGATTGGTTGCACAGATGCATGCAACCCAAG